>PYXC01001974.1:127500-135000 GCA_015244755.2 Tenualosa ilisha | reverse complement strand
TCACAGAGATAAAGGCAAAGAACAAAGAAAAAATAAATGAAATAGGAAAAATAAACAAAGTGATGATTGAAAAATCTGTAGACCATCTGATCTGATGAACCACCTTTCCGTGGAAAAGAACAGAGCTCAAACCCACGTCGTTCCAAATCATTATATACATACATTAAGCTTAAATAAACTTTCTGTACAGGAGATTGGAGGCTCATCAGAACTGGCTCTGCAGCGTCCTGTCAGGAAACACCATGCTCATGTTTCACAGGGCCTTGACATCCACCACAAAGTTGTGCTTCTTCAAGCGTTCCATCTATTCCAGTATGTACTCATAAATGCGTGCTTCTGTATTAAGTGCATACTAGGGTGTGTTCGCAGCAATTAATGTTTAAAAAGTTGACAGATTTCTGGACTTTCTGAGTGATGGTAGGTTTGCTTGAAGCATGTGCGTGTAGTTGTATGTGTTCGAAGGGCACGCCAGGATTTGATAATCATTTGATACATTTTTTAATTTTTTTTGGCAGTCAGATGACAGTTGGCCAGTCCATCAAACACACTGCGTCTCAGCAGCAAACACGAAACAGTGATTCAATTTGGCCTGTCTCTACTGCTACCAGTCAGTCACTTAATGCAGACCAGTCTTTGGGTCTCTTGTTTGTGCACATCTCTGTTCTTTTGGATTGGAATTTGATGCAACATTGACAACAAACACAGATCTTTGCAGGTCTTCGAATGAGACTGTGTGCTTGTGTGTTTGGATATGCACATGTACACACACACACAGACACACACACACACACACACACTGAGTGCCATATGGGTTGTCAAGATTGCAGCGTTTGCCACCTTGTTGTTGCTTTGACAGGCATCCCCCATAATGCATTTGTTTGCCCGTCTCCAGACCGAAGACCGAACAAACACGCAGAGCGAGAAGATTTACGCGTGTGTATGCGTGTGCGTTCGTGTGTGTGTGTGTTCGGGCGGCATGCCAGTGCTCGCCAGTCCGACAGCGTGGCTGGCACGCGCTGGCATGCTGCCCATACCTGTGGACCATGCAACGTGGCATCCTCCACGTACATGTGCGTGGCATTTTTTGGGGGGGGGGGTCTCAATTAAAAAAACAACTGGCCACCATCAAGGGAGATGTTTTCACCTGCTTGCCGAGAGAGATCTCTGAATGCATTACTGGGACTCTAATGAGGGCTTTAAGAGTTTGACGTGGCCCGCTTGCTAATGGCCCAGCAATTACCGCCACAGTGCGCCTTTTGTGAGTGGCAAATGTGCCTTGCACCTTATTAACAAAGATCTTCATTCACAGCTTATTAAGCCAGCTCTCTCCGAGGACTATATTAGTGACCTCCGACAGGCTAAATCCACCCTCTGTCTACCCATCACTGTGCACTGGAAGAGAGAGGAGGAGGGAGTGTGTGTGTGTGTGTGTGTGTGTGTGTGTGTGTGTGCGTGTGCGCTTCACTGTGAGTCTGCACTCACACATGAAACCACACATGAAAAAGCTTGAAAAACAGAAGCTTTAAGACCAGTCAACTTTCGGATGCTTTTTTGTTTGATCCTGCAGCTTGGCGTTTGAAAGCAGGGCATGGCGTGGTGTGTGTGTGTGTGTGTGTGTGTGTGTGTGTGAGCAGCAAAATAATCAGCCTTTTTTGGCTTTCAAGACACAACAGATAAAGGAAAAAGAATCCAACACACTGTGGAGGAGCATTAATGCATTTTCCCCTCTTAGTGTGTGTGTGTGTGTGTATTAGTGTGTGTTGTGTGTGTATTTTAGACCTCAGATGTCCTATGTTCAAATAGAAGCAACAACCTCCCATACACCTTTTCTCAATCTGGCCCCCAGGAGAGGTCATTGATTAAGCTTGTGTAAGATGTTTTGTTAGTCTTGATGTTGACACTTACGGCACGGTGGACCTGTTCTCGGGGAGATCCAGGAGAACTGGTGGCTCAGCAGTGCGGGAAGGGTCGTCTGGGCGGACAGTGTGCGACACGGAATCTCGTACCCCTGGGAAACGGAGAAGTTATAGAGGATGCCGTTATTGTGCACGTCACTTCCACAATCACAACCATTGTCCCTCACGCTTAAACACTTTCTTTCTCTCTCCTCTCTATCCCTCTTTCTCATGGCTTTCACATACACACACTTACACTATCACGAAAAGGCAGGATGCTAACAGACAGACAGACAGACAGACAGACAGAGACAGACAGACAGACAGACAGAGAGAAAGCTGTGAGGAAGGCAGACGTAGGGCTTTATTATTGGCCCTCAGACATGCTGCATCCCAGTGCTCCTAGGCTGACTGACTCAGCAGTATGGAGACAAAGGCAAACAAATCAAACAGTCGGCAGGTGGGCCCCATTTCTTGACTCACTGAGTCATTAAAGTATTTAGCCCAAGCAGAAACCCACACTGTTTACTCTTCCTGGAACAGTTTTTGATGTATAAAAAAAAACAAAAAAAAACAAAAAACTGCCGGCTTTGCTGATAGTAACACACCACAGACAAGTTACTGTGTTCTTTGCACTTCAACAACAGATGAAGATCGCACACTTCTGGCAAAGCGCCAAGGCAATAAACAAGCAAGACTTTCCCATAGTGAACGCAATGTCCTTTCACAGTGTTCTACACACACACACACACACACACACACATACACACACACACACACAGACAGTGCTGTATCTCTCTGTTTGGTCATTCTGCTCTGAGTACAGGTGCAGGTGCACACAGGTGCACACAGTAGATGCCTTTGGTGTACAGTAACACAGCATAGAACTTGTTGATTTGTGCAACGGCAATGGAACTCTAGGGCCACTTGAGGAGAGAAAAGAGAGAGATACTTCACCTCGTGTACACATCACAAATCAGGCATCGACCCACAGTAAAATAGTAGTGGCATAGTATATATATATATATATATATATTATTTATTTTATTTTTTTAGAGTGGCCCACCTTCTTTATCACTTTCTCTCCCACTCTCCTCTACGTGTGCTTCTCTTCAACCTTCTGTTTGTTTGTGTTTGTTCGTCTGTTTGTGCTTGTGGTCTGTCTGTGTGTGTGTGTGTGTGTGTGTGTGTGTGTGTGTGTGTGTGTCTGTGTGTGCATTGTGAATGTGTATGTGTATTGTGCGTGTTGCTCTGGGGAGAGATTATTACTGCCCACTCCTCCACCTGGCTCCATGAATGAAATCAATGACCCCCCCCCCCCCCCCCCCCCCAGTATAAACAAATCAATCCGCTTCCTGCCCCGAACAGCTGCACACACACACACACACACACACACACACACACACGCACACACCGGCAGAGGCCCATACGGAGCAACGGGTAATTGCAGGAGACACTGCAGATAAGACTAAGTACAGCTGGGTGCCTTGGGTCAAGTTTGTGCATGTATGTACTTATTGCATGTGTGTGTGTGTGTGTGTGTGTGTATGTGTGTGTGTGCAATATGTGTTGTGTGTGTGTTTCTCAGTCAGAGAAAGAGAGAGAGCAGAGAGAAGAGAGTGAAAGGGAACATCACTGACCAATAAATGAGAGAGAGAGAAAGAGAGAAAGACACCTTTATTCATTTGCTATAGAGATGTCACCAGCTGTCTCTCTGCTCTCAGGCTATTTGTGTTGCTTTGCCCCTGAACCTCATTTCAGCTGTCCTCTCTGGCCATATCCATCTCCCTCCCTCCCTCTCTCCCTCCTTCCCTCACTTGCTCTCTCTGTCCACCTGTTTTCAGCCACTAAATAGCCATGAATCACATTAAGGCACTGTTGCATACCTATCTTTGACAGAGTTTGTAGAGCTGTAAAGGCCCCTTTCTGTGTGTTTGTGTGTGTGTGTGTGTGTGTGTGTGTGTATGTGTGAGAAATCAATCACTGGAAAAACAGCAGCTGATGGATAAAACCATTGTTTAACAACGGATAACAGAACTAACAAGACACGCACACAAGAGTATGTGTGTGTGTGTGTGTGTGTGTGTGTGTGTGTGTTTGTGTGTGTGTGTGAGTGTGTTCTTTATGAAAATGTTCTGCGTTTAGTGCTCATCGTAATAACATGTTCTCAGATAAAACACCCTCAGGCTGAACACACTTTGCTTCCATGGGGTCAAAGGAGCAGCATGCCAGCATTGGAATTTAGGAGTGGCAGATCTGAAGTGTAATAAGCACCTGTGGCGCCCTTGACCTCCGCTTGTCCAACTTCACACAAGCTGCTATGTTTGGTGAGCGACACTTCGGTTTTTTTCTCTTTCTCTTGGCTGTCATTATCCTTGTGGGCCAGAGAAATCCAACGGAATGCATCATTCAATGTGTGTTCAATGTGTGCATGGCGAAACCCTTGCGTCGCCTTACCGTAGAGCTGCCAGACGCGGACCTTGTCCTCGTACGGGAGGTCGTACTTGAGAGGGTCGCCCACCGGGCCTTGGTAGTACGGCCGCATGATGGACTCCATGGCCGAAGTGTGAGCCAGGCCGATGGCATGGCCGAACTCGTGAACGGCCACCGCAAACAGGTCCATCCCGTGGGAGTCTGTGGAGAGAAGCAAGGGCAGACTGAGAAATACTGTTCTAGGAATTGTATAGGTAGTCCTGGCAGGCAATGCTTTATGTCAAATCTATGTCAATACTATTGGTCGGTGCAGTTACAAAAGACCGGAGGGCAAAGAACACCTTTTCTTGTTACATTCCATCTGAAACTGAGAATTGTTTTCTCCAGCTCTAAGGACAGGCAGTGCCGTCCTTTCACTCATGAAAAAAGGCTTGATAGTGTGTGCTTTCAAAGCAGTTACAGAACAAAAATGAGATGATGCCACAGTATCTGTTCCAGGGCCACAATGAAGCAAAGTAAATTACCTTTCAGGGCCACTGTCAACACACACTGACAAACAGATAGAGAGACAGACAGACAGTCACACAATCACACACCCACATATACACACACACACACACCCACACACACAAAGAGAGAGGGACACCAAGACACAGTGCAGTCTCATCAACAGCGGATTCAGTGATTTTCCACCACCATCCAGCACTCATCCAGTTGCCGTGTTTCTCCCAGAGGCGATTGCGCCCGTCGGGGGGACACGACGGCTCGCCGTGTTCACCGGCGATAAACGTCGGCTCCCGCGCGCCCCTGGGAATGACGGGAGATGATCCGCTCCGAGGCTCCCGGCCCCCCGGCCCCCCGGCCCACGAGACGGAGTGTGAAGCGGCGGCACAGCACAGTGCAGCATGGTGGTTTGGGATAGGTGCATGGGGACGCCGTCTGAGAGGATTACACCCCTTAAAGGCACCCTCAGTGTCCCTCAGCATCACAGCTGCTGCAGCTGTCAATCACTGAAGTAGAGGTGTGTGTGTGTGCGTCTGTGTGTGTGTGTCTGTGTGTGTGTGCGAGTTCAGGGGACACTCCAGAGGGAACAAGCCTGCAGATGAGTGCTAAACCTGTGCGCGCGCGCGCGCCGCACACACACACACACACACACACACACACACACACACACACAGATCTGCTCCTGCCTCCCTGCACCAGCTCCCAGCACCGGCCCACCAAAGCCCGGCTTGTCAGGCACCGGCAGACGAGCCTCGTAGGGACTTAAAAAGCTGTGACTCTGTGATTACACCTTCTCACCAGGCACACACTCACACACACACACACACACCTCTCCCCCCTCCTCACTAGAGACTCTTTAGGAGGATGACACTATGAATGCCCCTCTTCATCCCTTCTTCTCCTCCTCCTCTCCGGCTCTCCTCGGGGTCTAAGGAGGCTGAGTGCACTGAGGCTTCAGAGGAGGTGGAGGTGTGTGTGTGTGTGCGTGTGTGTGTGTGTGTGTGGAGGGGGGGGCGGGTGGTAAAGTAGAGGAGTGGAGCAGTGGAGATGGGATGTGATGGATTCTGCGGCGGATGGATTTCGGTGTCACCTGGGTGATTAGTGAGCACAATGGGCTCCTCTAATCTGCCCGAGTGCAAGCCAGCGAGAGGGGCAAGAGGAGGTGACACACACACACACACACACACACACACACACACCCTCACTTAAACACACATACACACGCACACACACAGACACACCACTCACGAAAACACATACACCCTCTCCCACACACTCAAGCACAAACACAAGCCAGCGAGAGGGGCGTGAGGAGATGACACACACACACACACACACACACCATTCATGAAAACACACACACCCTCACTTAAACACACTCAAGCACACACACACACACACACACACACACATACACACACACTTGCTTACCTACCTCTAATTTGGAGCACAAACACACCACCACAACCCCTTAAACTTTCCTTCCCTGGTCCTCCACATCTGTCTCTTGTGCCATCTGACTGGCACCATGGAAACCACAAACACAGGTAAATCCCTGACCACACTCGCTCTCTCTGTCTCACACACACACACACACACACACACACACACACATACTAGCCAGTGCCAGCTTCTGATTTGTTCAGTGTCGATGGGCCCATGCCGTGGCAGTGTTTCTGAGAGTGCCAGCGAACGAGACAGACTGGACCGTCTGGGCAGGAGGTCCCTGTGATTCGTCGGCCAGATGGAGAGCCTTCAATCAGAACCGAGAGCTTGCTTCACAGCGAGCACAGCTCAGACCGCATGGGGCTTAAGGTGACTGCACAGGATGAGAGGGGTGCAAATAAACACACTCTGTGTGTGTTTGTGTGTGTCGTGTGTGTGTTTGAATGTGTGTGTGCATCACAGTGAGGGAGTTTAGGGCCTGTACAAAAAGAGAGGAAGGGAAGGAAAGAGAGAGAGAGAGAGAGAGAGAAAGAAAGAGAGAGAGAGCACTCCAGCACATGAACAGAATAGGGGGTGGAGGAGAAGCAACAAAACACCCCAAGCTGGATTCCCTGACGTGGGCTTAAGCCGGCCGCAAATCCCTCTGCACAGCCCGAGTAACTGGTAAAGAGAACATGTCAGCTCAACCAGCATGGGAGAGCAGAAACCTTTAACAGAGCTTGACACCACAGTCACCGTCACTGCTGTTCTAATCTGTCATGATACAGGCCTGCCTACTGGCAAAAATGTGCTATTCTACCTTCCTGAGCCCCCGACCGTTTCAGCAGAGACTCCAAGCCTGTGGACGTGGCCTTTTTTTATTTTGGTGTCCACAATGTCAACGACAAATTTCCTGGCGTTTTATGACGACTTTCAACTTACTTTACAAAAATGCATTATGAAAGGAAGAAGCTCTCAGGTAACAGCTGTAAAAGTCTGTCATCTGAACATCATTTTTTGGCTCTTCTTTGGAAAAGTCCGCAGACCCTGACCTGACAGTAGATGAGAAATCATCATGCGACCTCTTCTTATTCAAGCTCTGACAGACAAGGTCTCCGGGTGGGATGTTTTGCTTTGGGACTGAATTGTCTGTGGAGATTTATTGAATTTACTGAATTTCTGTAATTTTTTGGACTGTTTATTCAAAAGGGTCACAAAGTGCACAGCTGCTTCCAGAGTTTGT
>PYXC01001974.1:112500-122500 GCA_015244755.2 Tenualosa ilisha | reverse complement strand
TGCAATGTACAATTGTGCACAAGGACTAAATTAACTGTTTGTGTTTGTTGGCAGTGAAATGTTAATTTGCAAACTGTCATACATATGAGTGTTTTGAGAGACAGGAAAGAAAAAAAGGGAAAAGAAAGCTCAACGGGGTTGCTAAATTCCTAGATATGACTCTGGGCCATTAGTGAGAAAAATTCCATGAAAAATGTCATTTCTAGATAAGTCACAGTGAGAGACAGATAGTTAGCGTATTAGATACTTTACAAATCTGAAACAGACAGTATTCTGATACTGTGTGTATCGCTTCTTTCACAAAATCTCACAACTTAGAAAAAACACACACCCTGATGTCTTTACACAGCATGGCTCTGATTTCAATTAAGAGGCTTATTGCACACTGTCTCTGAAAAACATCTTTCTGTAGAAAACAGGCTCGGTGTATTTCTTCATCATAAAAGCAATAGATATAGACTTTGCAAATATATCATGCAGTTAGTTCTCTGACCAACTAACAACAACATATTGCTTTAAAACAGCTTCTGAAAGTGTCCTCAAGACACAGCAATGAGTAGTGCAGACACAGCTATAAGATCAGCATGTAAGGGTACAGAACGAAGCATGGGACTCTGGGATCTCAGGGAAGTCCATACGTCTAATATTGATCTTTGCCTCAGGAGGAACACTGACCTGAGGTGGAACTCATACTGAACTAATACGGACTCACTCAGTCATGAGGCATCAGTCAAATCGTCTCATGACTGACAAGCCTAACAAAAGGGTACCTTGCACTATCATTTGCACTATCAACAACCAATATTTATTACTGAATGCTGCTGTCACATGTCACTTTACCTATACCACCAGAGTATCACCAAACCATTTTTATTATTATTACTTATTTTATATTTTATTTTATTTTATTTTATTTTCTATTTATACGGTTTTATCTTTTGTTGTGTAAATATATATATACATACTTTTAAATCCATTTTATGTGTGCACTCTATGGGGCAGCTTTGAATCTCATTACACTCTGTGTAATGACAATAAAGGCGTTCTATTCTATTCTATTCTATTCTATTCTATTCTTCTAGCTGACAAAATAACCTTTATGCTTGAGCCATTTTTTTCTGTGTCAAAGTGTCGTTGCTGAAGTCACAGCTGCAAACAAGCAGAAAATGTCTTACTATAAAGCAGGAGTGACATAAAAAAAATGTTCACTAGGCGTGAGAACACTGCTTGATAATTCACAGCCAGCCTTGTGTTCCGACACTTACCTAACAGACAGTGGTAGCATAGCAACGGCGGTGCATAATAGCAGTTAGCCAAGGTCGGCTATGTAAATGCACACCCGCCTTTCGACACCGCATCGAACCTTCCATAATAGGCTCAATACAGGGCTATGAGGTCTGGGGAAGATGCAGAAGGTATGATTCATTACGTGCCACTCAGGCGAGTTCAACACCCTGGAGTACTTTAAAGATGAACTCGCTCCTGAAACAGTCTATTTATTTAAGATGCCATAATGAAAGATGCATTTGCCTTTAGCAAACATGTAATATACATAAACTCCCTCTCCACCTGTTTATTTGCCTGTGTGTGTATGTGTGTGTGCGTGCATGTACACTTTCGTGGTCTATTAAAGTGCTAGGTGTCCATGAATTATACAAGTCCCTGGCTTTGTTGCACATGTTGAGGTGTCTCAAGGTTGCATCTCCAAAGATGGGGAGTGGATGGGAATGACATATCCAGTCGGGCGAGGTGAAGTCAGGAGGACGGGAAAGGCCATAAAAGTGCTTTATGCGCTCTCTCTCTCTCTCTACCTCTCTCTCTTTTTTGTGGGTGATGCTAATTGCCGCATTCCTCATGCTAGCGTTGGACCTGCGCCCTACCTGGATCTGAGGAACTTTAAATAGTGACTATTTGATACCGCTGAAAGGGAAAAAAAAAACATTGGGTGAGGAAATAACAGGTTGATGTTCAATTCTCAGAACTAGGGCTTCATTTTGTTGTTACTGAGTGCCTTTGTAATCGTCTCTCATAACGGAAACACCTTGTTGAGGGCAGCATTTCATTTCAGCTCAAGTGGCCAAGCTTTCCACCTTTAAGGGTCATGTATGTGTAACGTGTGTTAAGTTGAGTAGATATGCAATTTTCTGTCATTTCTCCCTGTACTTTGTGTTCTTTTGCGAGATGAACCGGCTCTGTCAAGAGGAACGTCATTGGTTTTAGAGCGGGAAGAAGAGAAAAGTGCAGGAATCGTGTAATGAATCATCCCCCTGCTATGTGCGTTCCAAACAGTGACCTTTAGTGCACAGCATCATGCCGCTGTCAAAACACAGGAAGCTGGCCGGGGCGTCTGTCTTGGGTGAGTTTGGGCCCGATTGAGTTCAGGAGTGGTCATCTGTGAAGCGTGCAGGGTGCTAGCTCATGGAGAAGAGAGAGAACGAGGGGAAGAAGAGTGGAGAAGAGGAGAGGGGGAAAGAAGGATGAGAGGGAGAGAAAGAGGGAGAGAGTAGGGAGGGGCCACATATTTCAAGCTCAATTTTCTCTGCCATTTTCTCCATAATGTGCCCAGCGGGGCCGCGGGAGATGGGTGCCTTAACGTGATGGATGACTAAGTGCTGGGAGGGAGGTGTGTGTGTGTGTGTGTGTGTGTGTGTGTGTGTGTGTGTGGTGGTGGTGGTTGGGGGGGGGGGGGGGGGGTAGCTGGCCATCAGATGGAGTCCTCAGCTACAAGAATGAGATGAGACACTTCTGACCTGTGACAGCTAGTCTCTCTCTCTCACACACAGACACACACACAGACGGGAATAAGTTGCTACATGCAAACAAAGACAAAAACATGCGCGCACACACACACTCACATATAAACAGGTGCACAACCCCAAATATACACCAACACTCTCACCTGTAAATAAACACCACACATCAGCAGACGATGTGAAACTGTGATTCTCCTGAGTGCTGCCCTGTATTGACTTTTAATTTGAACACAGTATTGCTACAGCATCCCCCAGCCCCTAGGAGTGATGGCTGTCATATTAAAGAGACAGAGACAGAGAGAGAGGGAGAGGAAGAGAAAGAGAGAGAGAGAGAGAGAGAGAGAGAGAGAGAGAGAGAGAGAGAGAGAGAGAGAGAGGCAGTAGTAAGTGGCAGAATCAAACACGCATAGGAAGTGAGAAACCCTCCCTCCCTGCCATTTTAACCTCCTATAGCTCAGTGGCCTTCACAGGAAACACTTACACAGCACAGTATTCTGCTGATTGCTCCTGGTTCACTGCTCACTCACAACTCACACACACACACACACCACACACACACACACACACACACACACACTCAAGCTAAATTAAATCCATACAGTCACAGGGTTGGGTAGATCTACAGTTTGACAGAGGGTGGGTGAAGTCTGATGGGCAATTGGTTATTCTTAGAATTTCAGCACCAGTACAGTTTTAACAAGAGGAGGCTTCATGTCATTTGGATCACAGCAATGGCAGAGAAGCTGACTGGCAAACCTTCCATGACTCACACCAATCACGTCGCTGCATCTTAATGACGGACACCCCGGGGGTGGGGGGGGGGTGGGAGGCGGGTGAGCGAGGCACTCAGCTGGCAGCTGGCTGTCTCTCTGACCACTCACACATCTCCACACATGAACAAACAAACCACAGTGGGACGCGATGTGGAAGCGCCCATTATGTTCTTGCCAGAAAACAAGAAAGAAGAAAAAAGAAAGAAAAACATCACTAAAAATAACATGTATGATCCTCGCAGATGTTTTCCACTTGAGAGGAAGGAGGGGGCTGGGGTGGGGGGAGGCATCTTGCACTTCCGTTACTGACCCAGCGTGACTGGGCTTGCCTGGGTCACTGCTTTCCACTAATGATCGCCACGCTTCCTCAGCTCTCCCAGCAGAGAGGAATGCACCATCACCACATCATCACAAAAGAGAGGAAGAAAGAGAGAAGGAGTCAGAGAGAGAGAGAGAGAGAGAGAGAGAGAGAGAGAGAGAGAGAGAGAGAGAGTTGGAGAGTGAGAGAGTGTGTGTGTGTGTGTGTGTGTGTGAGAGAGAGAGAGAGAGAGGGAGAGTGAGAGAGAAAGTGTGTGTGTGTGTGTGTGTGTGTGTAAGAGAGAGAGAGAGAGAGAGAGAGAGAGAGAGAGAGAGAGAGAGAGAGAGAGAGAGAGAGGGAGAAAGAAAGAGAGAGAGGGGGGCCAGGAGAGATTCACTCCTGGGCAATCAGTACTAATCTATCCAGGTGATTAATTGGTGCACTAACGAGCGGAGGGACGGTCTCCTGTGTAGCGTAATGAACGTGCAAGGTAGGGGATCTGTCTCCACCTGACTAATGCGCTGATTGCTCACACTCCTACACCAGGGGTCATCTTGCTCGACAGCTGGGCCACTGAACCTGCCTCCATTCTCACCGTCCAATAAATCTTTCCCTGGCCTGTCCCCATGTGACCTCGCAAGCACCAATCAATGTGCATCAGGTCTTATACCAAAAGCTCCGGGCCCCTAATTTCTAAATGCGATTTTGAGCAGCCTGGGCTCCGCTAAGATGAAATAATTAGGGTTAATTGCGTAGACTTTGGCGATGCGGAATCCAATGCTGCTCTTGTTTGGTGCCAAAGACTGAATGAATGCTCAGTGCATTAAGTGTTTATCCAGGGAACATGAGGCCAGTCGATACATTACTCTAATCAATGAGACGGTAATCTCCAGATGATCTCTGGAGGAGCGCTACGCTTCCCTTTCTTTCATTAAGTCTCGTTAGCCTGTCTGGCGGAGGCTGAACCAGGCCAGCAGAACGCAGTCTGAACAGCAGACCTTATAGAAACACACGAACACAAACACACACTCTCTCTCATCCATTTGAACCATGTATCCACCCATTTCCACATCTCTTCACTCCTTCTTTCCTCTCCTTTCTACTTCCCCTTCTCACTCCCTTGTCTGTACTTCTCTCACACCTCTTCTCTCCTTTCTTTACTTTTACTTTCCTTTCCTAACCTGTCACCTCGGCTGTGGACAGATACCCATCCCAACGCTTCATCAGGGTTCTAAAGGCACCCCATTACAGAGGCCATTACAGGTTCTTGGCTCCACACCCCCCCTGGCTGAAGTGAAGGCAAGAGACAGAACTGGAGGAGATTCATCTGGGTGTCCTCATCCTCCTCTGGACATGAGGGTACCATCCACACAAGCCTCCCTTGATTGCTCCAGTCTGAAGAGTGGCCATCTACAGTCTCAGCCAAAGCCCCATCCTCCTAGACTCCTCTCAAAACACTCCCTCAAGGTGAAAAGGGGGCCCGCCACCTGGCAGTGGCCAAATAGGTCTCCCAAGAGGGCGGATGTTTGCCAAAATGAGTTTCCAAGGCATCAAAGTAGTCACTGGAACATGGACAGTGACAGTCGTTTGGCAAGTGGAGGCTTTCTCCACAAAGTGAGAGTATTGATTTTTAGTTGGGGCCCTTATCGCCTAGGCCCCAACTTTTCGTGGGTCAAGCAAAAAACAAAAAACAAAAAACTCAGCAGACAAAATGATTGTTTTCAACATTGCTTTTTGGTGTGTCTCGCTAACAGTCATTCCCTATGACCAAGGCTGCTGTGGTTCATTCCCACTGGACTGGCTGCTTGTGTATGCAATGCCTGCAGGTGGTGAGTTGTTCAGTGGTTGGTAGTTTTCAGCGCGCCAGAAATAAGGGCTGGACCATAGGCCAGTGGAGAATGAATGAGGCTTGGCAGCCTCACTGCTCTAGATCAATACGGGTATGAAAGCACAGAGGCATGGCATGGCTTGGACCATGATTTCCAGTAATGGAGAGAGAGGGAGAGAGAGAAGAGGGTGACAGAGAGAGAGAGCGAAAGAGAGAGCTGGAATATGCATACATCTGTGAAGAATGTGACAGCAGAAAGAAGAGCAAAGGCCAGCAAATAGAGAGAAAAGACAGCAAAGCAAGAGTGAGGGATGGAGAAAGAGGGAGAGATGGTGGAAGCGGGGAAGAAAACAGAAAAAAAGCCAGAAGTGTAACAGACAAATGGGATGCTTTGCCAGCGAGGTGCACGATGAAGGTTGAATGCTATCAAAGAGGTATAGCCAGTGAATGTAGCAGAGAGAGAATGAGAAGAAATGAAAAGAGAGATATGAACATAGATGGTGGCCAGTGGTGAAGGCCAGAGATGAAAACTAAACAACGAAAAAAGAAAAGTGAGAAACACACAGAGGGAAGAGGAGAGAGCGCAGTGTGCAAAAGTTTCTCTCACTCCAGCCTGTTAGCATGAAACATAAACTCTTACGGTGCACATACCTAATGCACACTCTGTCCCAACCACTCAGGCAGCACATTGGCCTACAGCATTGCACTGCTGGTCCTATGGGTGCTAGCCTGAGCATTCATCAATGGAGCCCAAAATAACACTCGCTTTACACAAACTTTGGCCCCTGCATCTCAAGGGCAGTCTAAAAACTGCAAACTGCCCTGTCCCTCTTCTCTGCTTACACCAACACACACACACACACACACACACACACACGCTGTTTTAAAACAGGTGCTTGCACAGGGGTTAGTGCTTTTCCTGTCGGCGGGCTAGCAGTGTAAACTGCTGCGGTGCGAGTCCATATGTGCAAACACGGGAGCCAAAGCCATAGGCCTTTAGAGCGCAGTTGAGACTCGCTAACCATAACCACACCTTTCCGCACAGGCGCTCCACACACCCAACACATGTGTCAGGCTGCTTAGAGCTGGGGTGGCTGGGTGGCCAGCTGTGCAAGTTACACACACAGTCCCCATTCACTTGATGCCTAATATGGACATGTGCGCGCACGCACACACTAACACACACACACACACACACACACACACACACACACACACACACACACGCACACAGAGTTACACACTTTCCCACAGCTCAGGAAATAGCCTTTGCAGTTATAGGCTGCATGGATGCGGGCCCTTCCGCAGCATGTGGGCAAATCATATAAGTGTCCACGCGGTCCAAACCGGCCTGGTCCGGATATACGTGGAAGGGCCTATAAAACTTACACACTCCACTTCCTCCTCTCTCTCTTTCTCTTCCACTCACTGCTTTAAGGTCCCTTCACAGACACACGCATGTACACTCACAAACACACACACTGCACGCAGACACACACTCACACAGGCACACACACAGATACACACACACACACACACACACACACACACACACACATACACACACAAACCTCCAGGACAGGTGTCTCTTGTTCCATTTGTTCTGAGGTGAGAGTGCTCGCCTCCGTCTTCGTCCTGCTGGGGACTCTGATGAAGACAAGTCTGGCAGGGAGCATCGTGGAGTCTTCATCAGACCTAGAGTGGCTTGGTCTACACACACACACACACACACCACACACACACACACACACACACACACACACACACACACACACGCAAGCACAAGTTTTGAAAGACAGAGGGAGGAGAAAGAGAAGAGTTAAGCATGGATAAAATGTTGCTATTGAAACCAATATGACATCTGAAATCTTAAATGCCCTTAATATCCCCCAAAAAGCGTTCCCTGGTTCCTGGCAGACGGCCCGGCCCTCCGTTAAAGCATCCAATCTGAGACATTAGACCCACTCACTCCCTCACTCTCTCATTCCCTCCCTGACTCCCTTCCTCTCTCGCTCCATCAGTCTTTCACTGCCCTCCCTTCCTCCCTCCCTCCCTCACTCACCCACTCCCTCTCTCCTTCACTTTCTCCCTCCCTCTCCCGCCATCACTCACCCAGCACGCCTGTCTCCTCCAAGCCTCCAAACCTCTGCATGGCTTTGATGGCTTTGGTCAGCGCCTCCTTGGTCTGCAGCTGCCCCGTCACGGGGTCTGGGGGCGGCAGGTAGCCGAACTTGCTCAGCCAATCCTGAGAGAGAGAGAGCAATAAAAAGAGAGAGAGAGAAGGGGGGTGGGGGGGGGGGGGGGGGGGGGGGGCAGAGAGAGAGAGGGGAAGAAAAAAAGAAAAGAGTTTATAAGTAACCTATCACTAATTTAGCCTTTGAGTCCACACACACACACACACACACACACACACACACACACACACACAGAGGAGCTAGAGCCGTGGTCAAGCCCGGAGAAGGTTGTCACAGCCATAGGAGTCTCCCAGCTGCACAAATAGCACTATCGATTTCCACTCAATTCATCCGCAGCCTTTTCATTAGTCTCGCAGAGTGGAGAGCACTTGGGTTGCCTGCTTGCTTGTGGGGAAACAACCCCCCCCCCCCCCCCCACAAACACACACACACACACACACACACACACACACACACACACACACACACACACACACGCCGTTGTCAGTATCTATATGAGCTGACAGGGGAGCCATCGAGTGTTTGGGCCAAGCTAGACTGAGTGGCACACACCACACACATACACACACACATAAACCTTATTATGCAGCATTAGGCCAGGCAGGAATGACAGCTAAGCGAATGGGGGAATGAATGCCACTGGAGGCCAGGTTTGGGCTATAACCACTGCCAATATTATTGCTGCAAGAATCCATTCAAGTGTCCTGCTTCCTCTCATTGTTATGTATTAACTGTGAACGGCCTTGTTTTTTTTTATCTCATTGCTTGTGTGTGTGTGTGTGTGAAAGAGAGAGAGAGTGTATATACGGTATGTGTGTGTATATGTGTGTGTGTGTGTGTGTGTTAGACTGAGCGTGCGCATGCAGTGAATAACTCCGATCAATAAGATGGAGCGTCTCCATCGACAAACAAGCCCTGGATTCCATTAGTAAAATTGCTCACTGCTTACACAGCAATCTGGCAAATGAAATGTGCCCCAGCAGCTCCTACAACCCAAACTTCCCTACTGCACCTGCTGCCCCCTGCCACAGCAACCCACCCACCCACCACCCACCCTCTCCATCTCCATCTCCATCTCCCCCTCTAGAACCTCTACACAGCTGAAGCAAGCTGTCAACAACCCCACTGAGACACTTGAGAGAGAGAGAGAGAGAGAAATGTCACATGGAATGCTATGGGACAACTTTCTAGAACTATCCATCAGCCTGTCTGTCCGCTAGTCTGTGTGTCCTGACAGTCATGACTGAAATGTGAATGCTATAGTGCTGTATTTTGCTAGCCACTGAAATGCATCATATAATGTCAAGGGCAGAGTGAGCATTAGTAACTTGTCAACTCAAAGTGTAGAAAGATGTCAAACACACGCACAAATAAACAAACACACATACACATACACACACACACACACACACACACGCGCACACACACACACACACACACACACACACACACACACACACACACACACACACACACACAGACAGGCACGCTCAGCTATTCAGGGGTGTTATTTCATTCTCAAAGAGATGTGAAAGTAAAGGTCAGTGTTGTAGCCGAAAGGCGATTGCTGTGTGAAATAGCCAAGCATACCTGTCTATATGTGCGTGTTTGTGTGTGTGTGTGTGTGTGTGTATGTAACACAGCTCTGTTATGTCTTCTGCCAGTGTGTGTGTGTATGTGTGCTGTAAATATTTGCCTCTAGAAGGCATGCTGGACACACTGTTAACCAGGGGAAGGGTTTGCATCTTGACCTCCTGACTCCAATGTAACTCCATATATCCTTCACCACAGACAGCTCCCCAATCCATAACAGGCAGAGTGGGGAAAAAAAGAAAAATAAAAGAACAGAAGAGAAAGGAAAAGAAAGGAAGTGAAAGTAGACACAACCCCATTGGCCTTTGAACGGAGTGGTCACCGTAGATACCGAACTCATCAGCATTTCAATCTGCTGTTGGCACCCACTGAGCTCGCACTGCTACAGCCGCTAACACACTTCTGCTGAGTTGGCTACTTCCACGGGCCAAAAAAGAACCCGCTCGTTCGGTTAAAAAAAAAAAAAAGAAAGAAAGAAAACCACCGACCAACTCCCCTCCACACCCACAACCACAAAAGGCAAAACAGCCTGCCCTCGGCTAGATGTGGCCTGAGGACAA
>PYXC01001974.1:40000-105000 GCA_015244755.2 Tenualosa ilisha | reverse complement strand
TCTCTCTCTCTCTCACACGCACACTCACACACACTATTTTTTTATGTGGAGGAAGAAACTGTTCGAAAGTTTACCTAGTCCATAAAATATTGTTTATTTTTCTAATGTGTTTTTCTTTTCCCCTGTGGGCATGGGGAGAAAGAGAAAAAGAGAGTGAGAGAGGGAGGGAGTGAGTGAGTGAGTGAGACTGAGAGAGCGAGAGAGAGAGAGTGAGTGAGAGAGAGAGTGAGAGTGAGTGAGAGAGGGAGAGCAAAGCGCCCCTTCTCCTGGGGCCAGTAGGTCTGTCTGTGTTAGTTGACTCCAGCGCTGGCTGTGGAGTGTGTGGTCAGTGGGCCTGCCTCTCTGTGGAGTGGAGTCCTGCAGATGCCCCTCAAGACAGACCACAGTGGAATGGCGCTGGCACAGCAAAACACTGGCCCTCAAGAGATATCAGATGAAGTGATACACTGCGGGCATTCTCTCCATGTAGCCTGCCTGTGTATGTGTGGTGTGTGTGTGTATGTGTGTGTGTGTATGAGTGTGTGTGTGTGTGTGTGTGTGTGTGTGTGTGTGTGTGTGTGTGTGTGAGAGAGAGAGAGAAACAGAGCGAGTGTCAGGTCTGTTGTGTGCAGCATTTTTGTGTGAGTGCAAAAGAAAGACAGACAGCAAAGCAGAGAGAGAGAGAGAGAGAGGAAGAAAGGGAGGGACAAAGAGAGGAAGGAAGGGAGGGAGAAGAGAGAAGAAAATAGGGAGCGGGATAGTAAGAGTGATAAGTGATGTGGAAACATCCCCATCACAAAAACATCACCCAAAGGCACTGAGCCATCATTAGAAACAGAGACCCACACTAACGATGACTGCGCAAAAAACAACATTTTGCACCATCCAAACAATGCAGCAAGTCACGAGTCCACAAACAAATGCAGAAAACATTACACACAACCACTAAACCGCATGAAGTCAACTAACACACACACATACACACAAAACACAAGTCTCACCAATGTCATACGGTACTTAAGAGTCATGCCATTTATTTGCTTTAAATCCTACTTTTCTGAAATGGGACACAGGTTTCATTTTATATGTTTCATTTCAGAAGTGTTAAATCTTGTTGCCTCTGGCTCACAAGTAGAATGGCACAGAGTGAGAGGTTTGTGATGCCAGTGAAGGTTTACATCAGAATGAATGCTTAATCCCCTAAATAAATAAAAATGGAGAAGGTTGAAGCAGAACGTATTTACAAACATTAAGAATCCAAAACCTTGGGAAGAAATGTGGTTTTGACTTTGAAAAAGAACTACTTCTCCAGAGAAGTGGTGAGCTGACAAGGAAAAGAGAGAAAGAGAGAGCAAGAGAGAGAGACAGAGAGAAAGAGAGAGATGGAGAGATGGGAGGAGAGGAAGGATGGGAGATGCAAGACAGCAGAAAGCGCAAAGAAAATGCTCTGCTCTTTTCTTTGCCGCACACACTTTATCCCACTTTAAGATTTGCCGAGGATTATACACGATGAAAGCGGGAATTAATCCCTGTCTTGATGCTAGCCACCATTCATGCATTCCCTCCATTTTGAAGTAGAGAGAGAGGACCTGAACACCCACGCCTTGACATACCGGGTGTCAGGACGCTCCGTGAGGGGTCCACGAGGTGTCAGCTCCTCTGTTGTCATTAGTCAAAAAGCAGCAACATTCAGAGGCCAAACAGTTTTTCTCTCTGTGGAGAGAACTGGTGAATGCATGAATCACTCACATGCCACCATCTGCACAGGACTGATAATATAAGATTATGGCAGTGATAGCAACAAAAACTGCATCCGACTGTGAGGGGAAAAAAAAAGAGCAAAGGGAAAAGAGGGGAAGAAATAAAAGTGTAAAGTAATGTGGTGTATTTTCTTTTTTTTTAGTGAGAGAAATTTAGGGGGAGGGAGGGGAGGGAGGTGGGGTGGTGGAGGTTGCTGAGTCGAGGCTGTACCCCTACAAACAGGCCAGGCGTTCCCTGCACTTCGCTGTAGGAGAGCAAATCAGAGTGGACAGCAATGCACAGGCGAGGCGGGTGGGTGGGGGGTTGGGGGTTGGGAGTGGAGTCAGTGTGCGACTTCACTTCTGCACGATGGGACAGAAAGATGCTTGTCCTGCTGAGGACGAGGAAGAGGAAGAGGATGCAGAGCTAAAATCGCTGTGTTCACTTTGGCCAGAGGTCACACTGGAACACATTGCTGAGGCTTGGCACGGGCCAGAGAGAGGGATGGGTGCAGAGGGAGGAGAGAAAGAGAGAGAGAGAGATAGAAGGGGAGAGAAAGAGGGGGAAAAAGGAAGGGGGTGAGAGAGGGGGAGAGGGAAAAGGAGGGAGGGATTTGGAGAGCAGAACAACTGAAGCACAGAATGGAAAGCCAGCGAGCAAGCAATCCAAGTGCACAGCAGCATCTAGCCGAGCTTGGTGAGGAGATTAGGGTGAGAGCTGGAGCATGACAGAGAGAGCCAAAGATGTTTGGGAAGGACTGGAGGTTGACCGAGAGACAGAGAGAGAGAGAGAAGAGAAAAAAGAAAGAAAACAAAAGAGAAAAGACAGAGAGAGAGAGAAAGAAGAAAGAGAAAAAAAAAAGAAGACAAATAAAAAAAGAAAACAGAGAAGAGAGAGAGAGAGAGAGAGAGAGAGAGAGAGAGAGAGAGAGAGAGAGAGAGATCTTTTCATTTCATGTGTAATTAACCTCCTAGACCATTTCACTTGACACAATTTGTTCCCTCCAATGGCGTTAGCCCATGTATGCTGCCTTCACATACATTTATGTGACTTTAACGTGGGACTTTATGTTGTGTGCCTAGGGGTCTTAACACCTGGCTATGCTATAAATTTGGCTTTGGGGACAATAAAGTTGCTGAATCGAGACAGATAAGTAGATGTATCACTGAGTCAAAAGAAAGGTCAGATAGAGGAAGAGAGAGAGAGAGAGAGAGAGAGAGAGAGAGAGAGAGAGAGAGAGAGAGAGAAGGAACAAAAAGAAGAGGGGATGCAGAAAACGAGGGACAAAGAGAGAGAAATAATGGGATAGAGAGATAAGGGAAGAGGACAGAAGGAGGACAAGCATTATTTGAGGTGGCCTGAGAGTATGATGCTCCTGTGCCCACTTGTGCTCCCCCCATACCTTAGATATGAAAGGTGTGGAGGTGTGCACCCCTGGGATACACAGCAGAAGGTAACGGCCTAGGGAGTAATACCTTTAAACAAAGCTGTTACTGCGGGCATTCATCTGCAGTCTGCTGACACATGCATAGACATGCAGTCGCTCATAAATACACACACACACTCACGCACACAGACACACACACACACATACACACACACAGAGTCTGAGCGGGTGTGTGAGATGAAAGCAGACGTGAACAAAATGAGAAGAGGAGGGTTAAGGCAGGCAGACGCAAAATCACTGACACTCCAGGTCAGAACAAAAGACTGAGAAAGACATTGGGAATGAGTATCAGCAGGTATCAAGTCTCATTCTCTGGACTTGCATACTGAAAGCACATGTGGCAGCCAAAACAACGGGGGCCGGGGTGATCGATCCCCACAGCGAGCGTGTCTCACAGCATTCAGCAGCAGCAGGCTTTAATACACTCGAATGCTAGAATGGTGATCAATCATTTTTGCAAGACAAGGAGGCACGGCTTCCTCCCACACAATTTATGTAAACTTCAGTGAGGGATGCAATACACAAATTTCAAACTAGATAGACACATGGGCACGTCAAACACACACACACATGCATACTCACACACACACACACACACACAAGCAAACAAAATAAACAAAAACACACACACAAACTTAATAACGGATGTTTCGCACTTCTCACAACTACGAGTGCCTGAATGTAATCCCAATCTCTATCTTATCCATTCTCTCCATGTTTACACAGAAGTGACCATAAGAGCACAATCACTCAGTCCATTTGATGGAATTTCAACAGACCATGCATTTAGATTATGTGGGAATGATTTTATCTCAGTGGCAGATAATAGCTATATATTACTTTTTAGTCTTTAGAGTGAGTAAGAGGTAAACATGAGATACTCTCAAGGGACAAAGTCTTGTTTGAGAGATGACAAAATCAACACAAGCCAAATAATCAGCACTCAAGCAAAAACAAACAAACATGTGATCTGTGATCAGTATGTGGGAAAAGTGTCTGTATGTTTGATGAAACTGTCCTCAGTTTCAGGTTAAGTAGGCTTTCCAGAGATAATGGCAACTGAGATTCCAATTGAGAGTGTAGAGTGGGGGGTCATTGCTGTCTCTGCCATTCCTAAGTGAAACAGACCAATGGCCTGAACATTTAGCACTCTTGTTGCATGCCAAATGGGAATTCAACACTGTGCTGAATAGCAATGAAGTCACCTTAGTGCCTCAGCAGTTTCTGATTTAAGAATATCTGACAAGTTATAATTCATAATTCCTCATTGAGGAACTTTTGGGAGTGATATGTGTGTGCATTGTATTACATGAGCAAAGGACCATGAGGTTTACGTAAAAATACAGTACCATGTCTATCAGAATTCGGAGGTCATAACATTGCTCGTCCAACCATAATCTGATGTAAACAAAGTGTGGAAACAAAGGGCTTTGTCCTCTTGGCTGTTAAGAAAAACAAGAGAGATGACAATCTGGCTGAATTACTGTATAATATTATATACTGATATGATTGCATATTAACATTTACAATTCTGCTGACCTGGCACAACTTGATTCCAAGTTAAGTTCTTCCTTCCTACTTGATCTAGTAAAATAATCTTGCAAAACAAAAGCAAAATTAGCTCAAGGGTCTGAGGGCACCCGCCAAGAGTGATACTCAGAAATTATAGAGTAAATGAGTTTAATAGAGAAACACTCTGAAATGACTATGAAATTACAGTTTTGTGCTGATTTCTGGAAAACACCCACATTTAAGAACAGCAGTCGGGCATGCTCATGTTGCTTAGGGTCATTCTCAATTTTCATTGCACAGCTTGTGCTGACCAAATCAATAATATGCAGTGTGCAAAACTCACTTCCAACACTTCTTGGGGTTATAGTCAAGTCTGTCTCTGAAAGAGATACTAAAAGCTTTCCTGAGATGGCTAAGGCTATGAAATCAGATCTCTGTGAGATCTCAGAGATCTCGGTGAGAGAGGAATGAGAAGGTGCCTGTAAACAGGATGCTCACATTTCGAGTTGTAATGAAGTAACTAAAAGGGCAAATAAGTGAATCTGTTCATTAACACAAAAAAAACAGCAGCATTTCACTCATCCAAATACTCATTCTAACAGCTGAATTTTCTAGGAGGGCCCATTAGAACGAAGATATTATATTTGGTATAATTAGTCACTCTCATTTGTCACTATGTAAATGAAAGCAGAAAGAAAAAACATTGTTCTGGTCCTCATTACTTAAGCATGCTAGTTGCTAATCAATGTTCCCTGGCTGTGATTGTGAGACTCCGTGCATAAACTTACAAAGAATGTGCATAGACAGAGAGATGGTGGTGGAGTCAATTAGAGACCGTACTGAATGGCATCAATTTTACATTCTACACCATAATTACATGCTTATCTTAAAGGATTGAAGTAAGATTTTGATAAAGCGACCAGAGATGAAAGGCAAACCTCGCCATTTTCAGTTGACGCAGGCAGCCAAACCACCAAGTTATTACAGACATAGTGTGTATTGTTTTTGTAAACAAACACCAGCAAAAGGCATGCTTTTCACACTCAAGATGTAATTAATTCGCCTGTTTACTTCATCTAGCTCCACTCTGTGTGGATGTACACTGGAGAGGAGAGCAGGAGGGAGGAATTGGGAGAGTGAGAGAGAAGAGAAAAGAGAAAGAGAGGAGAGAGTAAAGAGAGCAAGAGAGAAGAAAGAAAGAGAGAAGAAGGAAATACATGCTGTATATATGGCTTCACCAGAGCATTAGAAGAGATAAAAATAGATTTTCACAGCTTGCACATCCCAAATGCTATTAACGCTCCTTCACCAGAGACTATGTAAGAGTTTTAAGGTATATTTCTTTACATATGTTTTCATTAAAACGGCTATAAAAACATACTTATTAGTAAAGCACTTATAATTATGTCGTAACACATTTATTACATGTTTTGATTGTCCCATAGTCATCAATAAATGTTGTCCCTATAAAAGTCTGAGTAAACATGCGGCAAGGTTTTGTAGCTTTTACAGGGGCCTGAGTAAGAGTCTTCAAGAGGAGGTTAAGACTAAGACCATGGAGAGGCTAAGGCGGCGTGAAAGCTCTCCTCTCCAAGAGCAAAAGGCCTGGGCCGGCCTGACACAGGATCACATGGGGTTTGTTTTAACACCCACGCTTATACCTCTAACAGGCTGGACACGGCTGCCAGGGAGCTCACTGTCCATTCCAGACTCCCCCTGGGGGGTGTGGGAGAGGGGGGAGAGCGAGAGAGAGAGAGAGAGAGAGAGAGAGAGAGAGAGAGAGAGAGGTCCTGGCTAGAAGGGATATACAGTAGGTCAAGTCTTGCAGATTCTCGCTGGTACAGCTATAGTTACAGAACTGAATAAAAACTAAATCGGAGGGGGGTTTATATAGAAATTGTATACAGTATATGTGATTTACAATATAAGTTTTAATTTTTAGAAAATATTTTCAGACTGTTTATAGATATATATTTGTTGATCGATTGGCATTGTTACTAGGCACCCCAGATAATGCGAGATACCGTCTGTACCGTACCGTATCCATTCAGACATGTCCATTCACACACACACACACCCTGATCTGATGGGGATAGTGAGACAGTAATGTGGGTGGGGAAATGATGCACACTTTGCCGTGAGGGCTCCCAAGCAGCAGCTGATGCCCTGTGCTGTTCTTATCTGCTGAGCTGCTAACAATCGATGGTGTTCTATCCCAGATGATCAATGTGTGTGTGTGTGTGTGTGTGTGTGGACATGGGTGTGATCACCTCTGGACATCAAAAGAGCCTGCCAACACACTATCCCCATCAAGCCAATTACATGACAACTGCACGTGTCTCAGAACAGTGTTTGTATTCATGGGGTTCTACCTGTGCATGGGGTAAATGGCTCACACAAGTGATTGGCTTGATTGATTTCAGTTCCTCTATTATTCTGCTGTTTGCATTTGCAGATATATTCATACATTTTCTGGACCAACTTATAGTTTGGAATGTGTGTTGACGTGCATGGTCAAACACACACACACATACACACACACACACATACCCGCACAAAGTATGTGAGATGATTGAAAACACAATGCTTAGCACAGGAACATGCAGACATACATGAATAAGATGGAAAGTCAGAAAACAAAGAAGACGAGAAGAGAAGAATGACAGTGACAGCAAAAACCGAGAAGCTGAGAGCAAAAGAATGAGCGCGAGACCGAGATACAGAAAGAAAGAAAGAGAGAAAGAAAGTAAGAGAGAGATAAAAGAGATGCCTGGGGCAGCTTCCCTCTTTTGTCAATCTCTGCTCATTACATGTAAGAAGCTGTTGTCTAAAACCAACAAAAGAATGACAGATATGGACTAGACAGAGGAATAGGACATTGATGGGAATAAGAAAGGGATATGAGAAAGAGAGAGAGAAAGAGAGCGAGCGAGCGAGCGAGAGAGAAAGAGAGGTGAAGGAGTAATTTTGCTGAAAAGCTCCACGTCAGGCGCTGGAGTGTTTGAAAGGCTAATGGGAATCACACTCCATTAAACGCATGCGGCTGAGCCCCTCAGAGCTGGAGCCGGCCGCGCTGATTCATTAGAACCGTCACGGAGATCAATACGGCCGAGCCTTCAAACGCACCTCCTCCACGTGAGCTAACCAGCCTGGGTTAATTCTGTCTGTCGTTAGCTCAATGGGGGTCGATACGCACTGGCAACGCATGCCAGGGCCCCCGCGAGCTCGCTGTTGGGAGTAGGGTGGAAGGTGGTGGCATTCCTGGAGAGATTTGACAAAAGCAAATAAATAAATAAATAATTAGATAAATAATAATCAAGTCGTAAATCCCCACAGGGGGTTGGGAATGCAGGAGCCGTCAATGGGGAAACTTGTCCTGAACACGACACCATCAGGGATTTGGAGTCACGACATCATGTGATTTGGAGTAGTCAATCTCAAACGTAGACAGCCACGCTCATTTCAGCCTTCTGGCAGAGCTGAAAAGGCTTCTGTTGGCACACAGTACATCTGTACATAAACCAGAAGCGCCATTTAGTTCCTGAGAACACTGAACAGTTCTGTGCAGAATAATGACGGTCATTGAATTCAATTTCATCTTGAATTCACATTTTTAAATAATACAGGTTTTTTTTTTAATATTCCAGATATTTTCGAAGCTAGAGGTAAAGTTTCTAGGGGAAAATGATGATTCTGCTTCTGGTGAGTCTGCCAGGATATGTAATCACAGACAAAACAAATGATGTGTCACATTAACATTGCAGCCAATCAGGACAATGAGATGTCTCTAGCTGGCTGTCAATCATGTGTCCTAGTCAAAGCAGTACTAATGCACATGTTTGGGTGGGGGGAGTAGGAAGCTCAGGGGTGATGGGGTGTGGAGGGGCACTGAAGGGAGTTGTAGTTGCTTTATTTGCATAATTGGAATATGATAGACTCTCATTACTTGTGACACAGGAAAAATGAGCTGCTGCCAGCTCAGTTAAAAATTTAGAATTTTCATGGAGGCTTCTTTGCTGAACAATTTCCTGCTAAAAAAAATGCTGGAGCATCAAAAAAACTGCATCTATAATGATCTGTAAAATCAAATAATAGACACTACAGAGACTCCTTCATAAAAAATACATGTATTTTTTACTTTAGCAGCGCTTTAAAAGCTTATTCGATTAAATAATAATCTACCTTGGATCGTGTTCTTTGCACAACCCTTTCTGTCTGTCTGCCAAGCCTGATTTGGCTTTTGGTTTTAAAACAGGACAACACAGCAGAGTACAAAGACCCTTTGAAAAAGAAATGGGTGCTCAAAAATGTATCAAATCTGTTTGGAGCACATGCGAAAGTATAGTGAGCATGAAGTGAGCATGTCCGTTCACTTATTTTCCACTAAAATTTTTTAAAAGTGATTTCACTTCAACCGTAACTTATAGTAGGGCTGCTCAACCACTGGAACAGAATGAAATGGCCAGGACATAACTTGTGAAATGACAAATAAAGTTTGCACAGCACAGGAGGCTAAGATTTACCTGCCAGACGCACAGCTCTAAAGCAAGGTCATTTGGTGTTAGCAACTGGCCTGGAAGTATCACTGCAACATTTACACGCCACAGAATACTGATGGACGATGAGTGTGCAAACGTTTGTGTTGGAGGAAAGCAACCGGAATAATGCCTGAGTAACCTTCAGCCTTACCTGTGCACACAACCCTTTTACTGAGAGAGAGAGAGAGAGAAGGGATGGATGAAGGGATGAAAGAAGAATAAGTAAACAAGTTCACTTTTCCCTCTTTTCAGCCTCTCTTCTGGACCACACAGGAGGGATCTGTCTCCCCCACCTCACCTCTCCCTCACATCTCACGGTCCAGTTATTCCATTCAACTTCAGATGAAACATTAAGAATTTATCAATATGTCCAGAGGGGCAAGCTGGACCCATCCCAAAGAGGCTATATACAGTACACTAAAGGCAAACCTATTGAATACTGAGGTTTTGTGAGTGTGGCAAAGCTGTGTGAGTGGTCAAATATTTACCCCCTGGAAAGACATAAGCATCCATGCCACATTATAGGGTAGCCACAGTGGTGTTATTTATGTACATGTGGGCTTTATTGCTCGTGCCCACCGGGGGTTGGCATAAAAAGGCAAGGCAAAGAGAGAGATGGTTCTAATTCAGTGTGTGAAGCAAAACCCCCTGATGTCAGGCACATGCAGCTCCGAGATGGTGCATGACTGTAGTTTACTTTTGTTGCTCAAGTGTGTCCTGGGAAAAAAAAAAAAAAAACAAGAATCTTCCAGAAAGTGTTTGATGTCGAGTCTCCCACTTTATTTAGCCACCAATCTGGCATGGCGCTGAGCCAAGCCACACAAACAGAGGGAGCAAATAAAGCCGGGGCACTGTAACCCCACAGTGATATTTATTACATGTGCCACCAAGACTCGCTGGAGTCACGCAGATCGTCTGCTGACTTCTGGCAAGGGTGGTAATAGTCTCTCAAGAAGCAGACAGAGCAAAACAAACAAAACACTGTATGGCTCATGTCTGTCTTTCATCTCTCCACCTATCTCTGTGTGTGTGTACTGTATGTATGCAGTGTATGTGGGTGTGTGTGTGTTTAAAGATCACAAATGACAGCATGCACTGGTAGAGAAAACAGAGTGTAAGATGTGCTTTTCTCTTTCTGTGTGTGGTGTGTGTATGCTTGGTTGGTGGTTGAGTGTCTGTGTATGAATGTCCTTCCATCATGACAATTAATAATCTCATCTGCGCACACATGTTTTGACAAGCTGCTTTTGTGGATGTGCGAGCAGCACAAGTCCCTGCAAAAAAAAAGAAAAGAGGAAAAAAAAAAACATTCCAGACTGCCTGAGCCAAGGCCCTATTGTCATGGCGACAGATTTAGCCACATAGCCGTGGCGATGAGCTGCTGCTGCCACAGCGAGCTGAGGAATGGCAACAACTGTGCGACGAGACCCCATGCTGCATCAACAATAACTGTATCGCATTAATATCCCAGCTTGAGCCGTCAAAGTGGCGCTTCCCTCCAAGCTGATAGGGATTTTCATCCTGTAATCAAGTCGACTGATATTATAATCTCCATAAAGAGTTTGCTGCTGTGCTTACTTGTTTCTTTATCTGTGAAAAACATCAAGTGGATAGATAAATAAATAAATAAACAAACGTACAGGAAGTCGAAGAATACTAAAGTAGCCCTTGGTAATTCACAAGATTAAGGACAGAGATCCTGCTTGGTAGTCACCTCGCACGCTGCATGAGCAAGTACACTTGTAGACATACCTCAAGTCCAGCCTCAGGCAATGGTAGGAGAAAGTTGAGCCCTATGAGAGAACCTTTCCACAGCAAAGCCCCCACAATTAAGCTTAGACAAAAGACATAAAACATAACAAATAACCGCTACAAAACAAGCTTGGGGACAGAGAAAGAGAGAAGGGCTGTGGATGTTGAGGAACAAAGCAATAAACTTAAGTAATTCATCTAAATTAAAGAGAGAGAGCACTGAAACAACTTGACTCAACATGATGACATTCTAAATGCCGCACTCTGATTTTTTCATTGGCCCTATATGGTTGATGCTTGAGCTTCAAAATCAATACACAAGGATGGAAAAAAACCAACAACAAAAAAACAAACAAAGTGAAGTCTCATTCAGCGAATGCGAGGACAACTTGTGAGGAGGCGACCATTTGCTTCAGTAGCTGAGAGAGGTTGCTAACAGCCTTGAGCTTTCCACTACGGAGTCAATGAATCAATTCCTCCAGTGGGCTTACATGCTTCCTGACCCCTTCCCGCCTTAATTTAGATCTTGATTTCCCCCCACTCAAGAAGTGTCCCTGGGAGCCTGGTGAGGGGGTCAGCATGGTGGATATGTTGATGAGGGGGAAGGGTGTGTGTGTGTGTGTGTGTGTTGGCGGGGGGGTCTGATGTCCTGGCCTTGTCAAGAGTCCCTGGTGATTACAAGACCTCGTCTGCTAACGACTGCTAATTAGCTTGCCGCTCTCGCTCTCATCCTTACAGTGCACCCTTCCGTTACAGCTGCTGGTTAAGTCGGCAGCATCGGAGGAAAGAAAGAAGTTAGCTGTGCCACAGGGCGCCGATAAAAAAGTGGCTTGGCACTGTGAAGTTGGCAAGTGCGCATCTATGATTTATGAGCTATTGTTTTGGAGCTAGCTACAGTTTGAGGTGGTGGGGAAAATTTCTTTCTCCATTGCTACAAGGGGAGTTATTTTTACCCATCAAGTTCAATGGCTTTGACATCACAACTATGAATAGCATGATGACAGATCCATAGCACTCCAAGTGGCTCAAACCATTATTAATTTGGTGTCTCACTAATGAAAATAAAGATGATAAATACTTCACGTTTTTAAGACATTTTTAAGTAATAAGAGACTAATGAATTGTCTCGGCCTTGCATGCCCTCTAAAATAAGATTGTCAGGTCAGAGCCGAGGTGTGAAAATAGAGACACCTGATGAGTTACACACTAGAGTGAACCTCTTCTGCATAACCCAATTTCTACTGACCACTGGCACAGTGATGCAATTGACTCTGACCTCTAGCTATGTGATGCAATTTCCTCTGTCTTCTGGCAATGTCGCACTTGGCCAATTGAGCTTTACTTCACAGCCAACATTGCCAGCTGTGGCAGATTCTATGACAGTCAGCTGTGGCCAAAAAGCAGAACGGAAGAAGAAGGGGGGAGTCAGGGGGGACATTTTGTGCTACTTTGCTCAGTAAGACGTGTGGGGACTCAAAGATGCGGTTCCATTCAACAGAGGAGTCGCTCAAAAAACAGTCAGCTTCACCTGTCTCCTTCAAACCTTGCAGTCAGGCGAATAAACATTCTTTCAGTGGCATAGGTGAACTTTGGAAAGTAAAAGTTTTAACACATACATTTGTTCCCTAAACCAGCAGTTCCAAACAACTGCAACCCTAAGGTCAGCAGTGATCAGGTGATCACTGACTTGTTTATAAAGTCAGAGATCATCTTATAATGTGTTAAGTGCACAAGCAGAAGGATTTTCTACTTTTTGAAGGGTGTCCACAAAAGAGGCCGTCATCCTTCACTTCCATACAAGGTTCCTCTTAGACCTCTCTTGCACGTCTGACTGCAAAGCTTGGGTGACCTCCTCGCCACAGACAGAAGGTGAGGTGAGATCACCTCATTGATTGCCAGAGCTGTTGTCTATGCCCCGCAGATAGTGGCCATAGAATTGGCATCTCAATGCACAATGACCTCTAAGCCTTAGTCTTCCTACTGACTACAACTGGCTCATATATAATGACCCCTGTGGCAATGTGAATACAGCATCACTAATAGTGACACACGTCAGATTGTAAAGTAAAGTTGACTGGTATTTAGCAGATACTTTTATCCAAAGTCACACGGGCTTGCAACGTGGGGTTCGAGAACTGAACCTGGGTCGCCCAATTGTCAGTCGAGCGATGTATCTGCTTAAAGATTGTCAAAGACATTGTGAGAAATAAAACACATGAAGGCCTATCTATGGCATTTATTCTTACATGATGACATATCAAATATTGAATACCTCTCATTCAGTTGTACTACATTAAAACTAGCACATTTGGTTTAAAAAAAAAAATCAAACATGGCACACTTTGTGCTCTGGATGATTGTGTGCCTCCTCTCCCTGTGTAATTTATTCATAGTATATTTTGGCACTTGAAGGAACAGAACCATTTAATTCTGGAGAGAATCGAAATGGCTTTATTAAAATCCAGCAGAGGGAAGTGGTGGGAAGTCAGGGCAGCAGGATGCACAACCTCCAGCAGGCACCGACAACTGATCTTAGTGATTTGATGATAATGCTCTCATTACTTTGATATTTCCCTGGAAAATGGGTGATCTACCTCGCCATTTTACTGGGCGGAGTGAACTCTCCAAGGTTGATGGCCAGCCTTATAATGTCATTTCCACAGGCAGTTGCCAACGTAGGGGCCATTCCCAGTAGAAGTATTTAGATTTATGCAAAATGTGTCAAAGTGGACCTGGCACCTACATGTCTTCATTATGAAGTAATGTTCATGACTAAAAACACAACCCAACACTTGGCAGTATGTTACTGATATGTTTTGCATTTTATTATTCAAATTATACAAATTATTCAGCCCTCATTGCTGCATTTAATTTTTGTCCGAGCTGGGAGAGAGGGAACTGCTGGAGATTAGCTCCTCGGGCTCTTCCGGAAGAATCTGCTGTCCTCACAAAAAAAAGTTATTAAATAGTGGGTTTTCAGAACGCATTTAACTCTACACATTGCTCAGTTAGGAGAAATGGTGCACACCTACGCGGTTTCTTGAAACTGAGACCTGACATTTTTTAAGCACAATTCCCCTACTGACACAAGGCTGATGCTTGGTGGTTACAAAACAATCTCTATCGGTTGAGTTTTCTTTTCAGCATGACATGCTTTTGGGAGAGCTGATCCAGTATCATAAACTCTTTCACCAAAGGATAATCCCCTGTGACCTCTCTAAATCAAATCACTGTGGATTTTCAGTGATGACAATGAAGTTTTTAGTGGCAACACATACTTTATGAGGGGAGTAAAAGGAGACACTTGATAACTCCATGCTTACCAGACTGCACAATAAACATAACCATCATCACTTTTTAGAAAATAAAATAAAGGGGGAGTTTCCATTGTTACTGACACTAAGACTATATTTTCCTGTGTGGTTTGTCTGCTGATCTGTCTGCAGGATAACACAAATCTATTGGACCAATTTGAACACAATAGGCATTTGTGTCCCTTCAACATACTGGGAATCCATCCACACAATATGACAATTACCATCACTGCTTGATGTTTTTGTCCTTCCAAACGAACCACGTGGTGATGACATAAGAGAGATGGCCGTCAACCTGTCCTTGATACAAAAAGGCTTCCAACCACATACAGTTGATACTGCCAAAGCTGTAGCTGACGCTTCGCTGATGATTTCCAGAAGTCAATTTGAGATGGATGGTATTTCCATCTATCCGAGTTGGATAGATCAAACAGAGTCTGTAAACACAACTTACCAAGCTGCTGATTCATGTGGTATTAACTGCATTTCAACTCTCAAAGGTCTGTCTATGCTAGCTGCCTGGCTGACTAATTAGCTGTCAAGAGCTTGATTAGCAGCCTTCTACAGACTGGTTGCATGAGAGTGCAATCGAAAACACCCAGGCCATCTCTACGGTCAGTGAATGTTTATCCACACAGTGATGGTAGAACAATATAAACCATCCAATCACACAGGCAACTGGCTAAAACTCTGAGGAAACTTGATGTTTCCCCCCCCAGGATCCACCAGAAAAAAACACTCAGCTTGTTTGTTTTCTTCGCGAACCTCAGAAGGCATTGATGGGCTACACACGTGTTTGGAACTCTGTGGGAAGTCTGTGTATTTCACCAAAGTAGGCCTGCTCAACCAAGCACAAAAGACACTTGAATGGAAACAAATACTATTTGTCACACAAATCTGCTGTGCGCAAACAGCATCAATAAGAGCAATTAAATCATACTAATACTGCCAACGGACCTCCCAATTTGCACTCCCACTTGATGCATCTCTGCTTTGGGAAATCCAATCCAACTGCTCTTGTCAGTTTGCCAGTTTGTGGCATGATTACACAAAATCTACTGATAAAATGAGGGGAAATACAAAAGCAATGTTCCTCCTGAGTAAACAAAAAGCAGCACTAGTACATGCAAGGAAAAGTTGGTGATAATAAATGAAAAAGAAAGAAATACATAAAAGCCAGAGTTCCCATATGTCTCTCTGACAGACACTTTAAGCAATAACAGTGTGTTTTAAAGCATGTAAGTCCAATGTCAGTTATAATCTATAATAATAATAAAAATAATAGAAGTGAACCTAGTTCCCATTCCCTCTACAGGATCCAAGAGCCAAAACCAGTGTGCTTTAAAACATGCAAGTCCAACCATGAACAAAAATTAATTAAGGGATTTGGGATTAAATTCAAATCTTTATAAGAATTTATCATACTCATACTGTGGGATATAAAGAAATTCTCATGTCAGCAGACCACAGAGTCATATTCCTGAACTTTCATTTTTATGAATACCTACTTTATCCACACAAAGGTTTCCATTCAGTCCCATTCAGTTCATTTATTAAGTCCCAAACCTATGGATTAGTGGGCACAATCGTATAACTGTATGCTCAAGTTAGTATGATATACATTATTAAATTATCATGTGATGACAGAAGTAGCTCAAAAGAATGAAGGATTTAGAGCCAAGTTATCAGACACTGCAGTATATCTGTGGCACACTGTGGTGTCCAGCAGCCTACAGTCAAACGTGAGTGTGAGATCCATTTGCAGAAAAGCTGTACAAAAACAGCCTTCATGTCAAAGTCACCCCCTTTTCTGTGAAATATATGTATTCATTTAGACCAGCCACTTTGGGTGTGTGAAGTGAAGGTGAGCTGCACGCGCACACACACACATACACACACACACACCTCAAGATTAATCCAATTTCTGAAGAAAAAAAGAAATCCCATTTTGACAGGGCAGCCTGAGGTACATTTGTCAAGGACACAGAGGGACACACGGTAATATTGTTATGAGTGATGGTGGACCTCCACTGCCTGTCTTTGTCTCAGTACGGGTCTGTGTGAATAGATGTATGTTCACTACACTCTCCATACACACTAACATTAGGCCACAGAACTAATTGCATCATCCCATATATATGCATGTACATTCTCAGATTAAAAACATGACTATAATAAATAAGACTAGCCGCCTAATCTTGTGGTTCATTGAGGCTTCAGTTAAAGAGTTTAAAGGTGCCCTCCCACACAAAACAATTTATACCTGTTGAAATATGATAGCTCTATATGAGTTTTTGTTGTATGGTGTACGTGAAAATGTAATACTATCTTCGCTGTCTGCAACAGCCACACCAAAATAAAATGAGAAATCAGGCCAATACGAAGAGTTTGTCTGTTTTACGTTATCCTTCCTGTCTCTAAACACTGGCGGATAACACTGAATTATCATCCAATCCAAGCCAATCCTGTATTTGATTAGTGCCCGCCCCACAGAATCCAAACTACGCCAGATCACTGAATATTCGTGAAATGAAAATAACAGGCAGGACAACAACGCTCTCATTTTTAGTTTCATACCTAGATAACAGGAGCTAAAGGACAAACGGCTACAGTTACTTTTTGGAGAAGTTCTGTTTCCAGCACATTTTGAAAAGAATGACATGTCAACCTGTGGTTGTAACAATAACACTGTGATAACGAAGCAGTTTTCTGGTTATGTTGGCTAGCTATGAAACCCTTACAAGCTTACCGTTGCGTAATGTCTGTTTACAATCTCTAAGCAGTGGATGTGTGCATCATTACTTCCTCAGCTTCCTCTGAAATGTAATATTCCAGAATGTTTTGCTCTTCTTCCCTTGCAATCCCTTGCAATCCTATTCACTCAACCTGCCATTAGCGTCATGCAACGCTGACAAGCTAGCCTACAGCAGCGAATCAGAGCACAGCTCATTATTATAGGCGGAAAAACAAGGTGCTTCACTCTGGGATATGTCAATAGGTTACAGAGGACCCTGTTAAGGTCTCCTTGTGCCATTTTCAGCGCAACTAAAGCTACATACCATCTTTGGAGACCTCAAAGAACAACTTATATACACTATGTGTACTAGTGTACTATGTGTACACTAGATGTATGGCCGGGCACCTTTAATGCTTCACTTTGACTGGCTAGCTGTTACTAGCTGTTTGGCTGATTTCCTTCCCATGCGTCAAGGCTTCATTTTAATGAGTGCAATAGGAATCGATTTTTTCCCGCTGACATTAATAATAACAAACTAAATTACTTTTCAGCATCCTTACAAGTCAGCATAAACACACAAACCTGTGTATTTACAAACATATACACAAATACACAAGTGCATACGCAAATACACACACACACACATATACTTATCCATCTTGAGGAAATTGTGCTTGGCTGATTAAATGCTAAACTTAAATAAAACCCTTGACAGTGTTGTATCTACCATTGCTCAATAATGTGCAGTCAAAGCATTTGCGCCTAACAGACAGATTACCTCATTATCATCATGCACTTAAATTCAGCTTCCTGATTCTAAGCCACATCTGTGTGTTCCCAAATGAAGCCTAATGCATCGCCTTTTTAACAGCCGAGTCTGAGCAATAAACCACAGGCTGAGCCGCCTTCATCATTTCTGTTTCTCTGCTCTTTCCCCCTCTCCATCTCTCTCTCCCTCGCTTTCCCCCCCCCATTCCATCCTCAGTGGAACCAGAAGCAAGCAAGCAGCGCGTCATTTGAACATTAGGCAGAGGCTTGAACTTGATTCTTTACTGCACTTCAAAAGGCTGTGAAAGCCGAAATGATTTTCCTTGGCAGTGCATGCATCTGTGGAAGCTTTCTCCTACACGTCTGCTCTCAACTCTCCCTCTCCCACACCTTGTTCACCTCTGCCTCTATCTCTCTCACACCACCACCACTCATTTCTTGCTCTCTCTCTCTCACATAGACACACACACACACACACACACACACACACACACACACACACACACACGCACACACACATACACACACTTCCTTCTTCTCTCTCTTCCTCCCTTTCGTCTTGTTAGGAACTGACAAATGCAAATGAGAGGCAAACGACGAGAGCACCTGCTGCGCTGGCTGTGAACGACCTGGAAAATGAACAAACTTATTAAAACCAAAAGAGAAGCCGCAGCCACAATCAGCCACTGGGTGCCTTTTTAGAATCGGTCTGCTGGAACCTCATGCATTTAAAACAAGGATGGGGAAGGTAGACAAACTCCCACACCACCTTTTCACCCCAATTCCTACCCCAAAATTTCTCCTTTTCTGTGTTTGGGGAGTCTCAAACAAGTTCTGCGAGTAATTTACGAGAAGCTCTGTTGTTGCGCTTGGGGTTTGCTTGATGCTGTTTCATGGTTGTCTTTCGCCGTATATGTTTGAGGCCTCCGGGCGTATTTTGAGAAACAACGCGCATGCCAGCCCAACACCAAAAAGCCACAGTAATTACAAGCGCCTGTTGGCCTTTTGGACAGCCTTTCTGAGGAAGCCCTTGATCTCCACGGGGACCGTCGGGATGAGGGGAACTCCTCTGCTTAAAATAAGCCTGGGCTGCACATGGTGCTGATTTGAGGTTTTACTTCTGAGGGCCTCACTGTGGATCGGCTCCAAATCAAGGCCTGTCTTAAGTGCCGAAATCAGCGCAGGGCCAATGGCAACAGGGCAAATATTGCGTGCGCCGGCGTCATGGAGGAGCAGTTCTTTGTTAGCTGTCTTTCAACCGCACAATTTTTCTGATCCCTTACTACTGTAAGCTGCCTTCTGGCCAAGGGATCTCCTTCCCTGTCTTTCCTCTCTGCATTTAGCCACGTTTAAGTCCTCAGAGGAGACAGCTCCAGTTCCAGCTCCTGCTTGTCTCTTCCAACTTTGCATGTGTATAGATCCAACTGTATATGTGTGGGTGCGTGCTGGAGGGTGTGTGGTTATCCATAAGGCCTTGGGGCTGCAATCCCTCACCAAACTCCCTGTCTCGTGTCTCTGAGACATCGCATTATCAGAAGTGCATAAAAAGTGACATGTGAGGAACGGGGACTATGGGAGGTGAAGGGGTCTCATTATGCAGACAAATTGCTGCAGCACTTCCAGACACGACACCTTAATCACGGCCTCAGTCACTCAGCGATGGTCGCATCCACAATGGCCATCGTCTTGTCAGCAGTGGGGACCCGTGTCTTGCCTTCCCCTGAGAGGAGGCAGAGCAGAGCAGAGGAGCGGAGAGAAGAGAAGAAGAGAGAGGCGAGAGGAGAGGAGAGGAGAGAAGAGGCGAGAGCAAAAGAGAGGCTGCGTGCACGACAGTCAGGCAGCAGAGACTGACATAGCCGGGTCAGTGAGGGGTCGAGCGGCATTGGCAAGCTGGGGCGGTGGCAGCGTTTGCTGTGACTGCCGATGAGGTGTCGGGGAAAGGTGTCGGGTCTCATCTGCCATAGGGGATGTGCTGAGTGTGCCTTGCGTTGCAGTGAATCTCTGATGACCCTTCAGCCTCCATCCAGACACGTCTACACAGTGAGGTGTTAATGAAGAGGAACTGCCGTTCCCTTGCTCTCCCTCCAGAATATTCCATATATGTGTGGGCAGAACAGATTTCCCCTGAATTTATTCTGGGAGGTCTGGGATTTCCAGTTAATTTCTTGTTCACATTTTTTTGTTGCCTACTACAGTCCACACAGCATTTTCCTGCAAACCTCTCTCAGCTCTATCCTCCTGAACATTTAACATCCCTATCTTTCTCTAGGCAACCAGCTCTTGCCTCACTTGTATGTATATCTGTGTGTGTTTCATTCCTGCTCTATCTACCTCTCTCACTCTCACTCACTCCTGTGCTTGGCTCCATCCCTGCAGAAGGTGGGCCTGAAATAATCTTCCTGTCCTAAATCTGAAACCCCAAGATGCCAAAAGATGGACAAGAGGGCATGACTATTTGAAGTGTGCCAGCACCAAAACTGGGGCAGTCACCAGAAATATGGCCTTCAGCAGCCAGAAAAGAGAGGGAGCCAGAGAAAGAGAGATAGATAGAGAGAGAGAAAGAGAGAGAGAAGGGAGGGGGGAAGAGGCAAAGATCTGAAAAATGGGAGAGACAGATTAAAAAGAATGAGATAAGAGAATGAGATAGACAAGCAAAATGAGAGAAGGAACAGAGGAAGGAGAGATTCTAGCCTAGATGCAGAGGGGAGGCGGAACAGTGTTTAACCCCATCAGCCTGCATCAGTGCATCCTGGAGCAGTCTCGCTTGGAGGGAGAGGGGGGTGTTTGGCTGATGAACACAATTAGGTGAAAAACTCCTCTTCCTGTCCATGCCTGTCCTCCCTCCTGTGTATTAGTCAGTGGAGACAGGTCCAAGTCTGGCTAAGGGAAATGCTATCGATTTCATGTTTGCCACTTGTCTGAGACAATGCAGCCCACTCGCTTCCTACACACCCAACCCCACACCCAACATGCTTCAAGTGCTGTGCCTCCTGTGTGCTGCCCGCCCCCCATCTCTCTTCCTTTCATACTCTTCCTCCCCTCGATTTCTTCTGCCAGCCCTTTTTATCTGATTGCCTCTTCCGGGATGGCAACAACCTTATGCTCACTTAGCGCTGCCTGTCAGTCAATCCCTCTCACTCTATCTCACCTCTGACCCCCAAGTCTGCCTCTTGTGGAGCCTTGCACCTCTGGCCCTGAAGACTCCTCCTGAAATTGGAGCTGGTTAAGGGGAGGGGGGTGTCTGCAGGGCTGGGGTGAGAACAGATTGGCCCGGTGGCAGAACAAAAACACATGCCAGGGGGTGACAGTGACACACACCTCTGAGATGGCATGGGGAATTTGCAATTGTGTGTGTGTGTGTGTGTGTGTGTGTGTGTGTGTGTGTGTGTGTGTGTGTGTGTGTGTGTGTGTGTGTGTGTGCGTGCATGTGTGAACGAAAGAGAGAGAGAGAAAGAGAGAGGAAGAGTGAAAAACAGAGTGAGTTAGACAGAGTCTTTTTATGTTAGAGAGAGGATGAGAGTCTGTAAATGAGGTAGGCCAGCATATTTTGGGAAAGAGGAAGACAGACAGAAAGAGAGAGGGAAAAGAGAGAGAGAGAGAGAGAGAGAAATAGAGACAGAGGATGGCTTCAGAGCCTCCACTCTTTTGTTGATGAGTCCAGATGGAGCTCTCATTAAAAGATATTACAGTAAAGTTAGATCCGCAGCTTTAGGACAGAGACAGGCTGCTCAGGCACGATCATTATGACCTGCCAATCTTCAGAAAGGATGAGCAGGCCGCATAACACAGATGACGTTTTCCCCTGGTCATGCACACATCCCTGCTCTATGCGAAGACCGAATACTTTTGTCAGTGTTCATCCGCTGTTGTCGTCGCCTTTCAACAGAATTCAGAAGTTGGCAACAGCACTTGCCAAGAGAATGACTCAACATGATTTACATGACTGGGTATCTACAATACAGAGCTAATATTCTTTCTGCAGCTGCCTTTCTTTTCCCCAAGAAAGCCATTGTTTGAGCAACCCACAATTAGCTGACAATAGCACAGAAGCATTCCCATTCCACGTCTTTTTAACTGCCTCATCCTTTGCAAGCACAGCTTTAACAGTCTCTGTAACATTCTTCTCCTGAAACAGTATCTTTACTTGTGTGATGTTTTGTGTCATAAAGTCAGCTTGCCCAGTTTTAAACATAGCATACTATGTTTCTTTTTGTAGACAGTAGCCCTCTTGCTTGTTCATTACAAAACCCTGAATTATAGTTCAACTCCACACTGGGTTCTGGCCAGCAAACATCTGGCCAGAGTGGTTTCTATGATCTGCTGATGTGAGGCTTTTTTAGTCCAACAAAAGAACAATGCAGACTCTGCACTGGTAGATTTGACAATCCCCTAAAGAGCCTTTCTAGAGCAGGGAGAAATAGAAGAAGCATGAAAAATCTAAGTAGATAGAAAGCAGCCTTTCTTAACTGCTTACATTTTAATTAAAAATGCTTATTTATCCAGTTTATTTGCCAAAACCTAGGCAGTATTGTGAGCGCTTCTCTCTTCCAGTGTGGGGCTGGTGGAGAGCTGAGGGTACAGAGGAGGCCGCAGGTGCACACACCCCACCGTTACAGGCCGACAAGTACCTCACATGGCTAAAGTTAACACCAGGCCAGTGGTGGGGATAAATACAACCTTTAGCCTTTGTAGCCAAGAAAACCCCCTCAAATGCAATCTATTGCACCCTTAAGAAACACACGCACACATGCTGATTCCAGGATCAGCCATCTGTGCCCGCCAGGTGCACAGACGATGGTGTACCATGCTGCGCGTAGTCAGAAAGTTCATTAGGCACTCTCTGCTCACCCACAAACACACCGCATGCACACGCACACACACACACACCCCTTCTCCTCCAGTTCTCCGCTCATGCATGCGTGATCCAATCCAGGAATGGTCAGTTAGCTAATAAAGTGGACCTCTCGCTGCCTTGTGTCTTTGATAGGAAATCGGGAAGACACAGGCCCAGCGCTGAGCTCCAGGCCAGTCCTGTCTGTGGCGGAGAGTGATGGGGAGGGGAGAGGGGCCAGTGGGCAACAGCACACGAGGTGGCCACAGACACCACAGCCGGAGCCAGGCTCATTACGAGCTCTACTCCCTCCCCAGCTTAGCCTCCCATCAGGGGGTTGGGGATGGGGGAGACAACTGAGGCCAAAACCTTGAGAGATGCACCACCCAGGCCATTAGGGATGGGCATGCAGGGATATATGTGAAGTGCCAGGCACCAGCTGCTCCATCAGCGGACCCTGCGGCCAGACACTGAGTAATTTTCATCATAAGGACCCAAAGTGTGTGTGTGTGTGTGTGTTTGGGGTGGGGCACAAACACTCCACCTATTTAAGGTTGTGCAAAAGGTGTTGTGAGAGTGAGTGTAGGAAAACTATACTAGGGACATAGGGAGATAGGGAGGTGTGAATAAATTTTGCATGGAGAGGGAAGGAGAGCAAGAGAATAGGTTTGATGGTGGAGATATGGTGGAGTCAAAATAGATAAATGGGCCATTTGGGCTTTTGGTAATGTAGTTTCACAATGAATGGTAGAGTGCAGCCAAAGATATGGCCATTTTTGGCAAAGAGCAGGATTGTTTTCCTCTGAGAGGAAGAGTGTAATAAGTAATTTACAATTTAGCTTGTGGGGTTAATGAACGTTTACTTTTTAAGATGAAGCCCGATGTGAAGTTACGCAAATGAGAGTAACTGCAAATTTGCAAGGTCATAAAAAACTCCACGGTCGGCACAGCCAAATTTGTTATCATTCTCACACTGAACTTGTCTAGAAAGTCAACGTATGAAGAACCATCCACCGTTAAATTCTAGCCAATTTTAAAAATCCATAGATTCGGTTTATTAATAGACTCTTAATTGTCTCTGGAATTTTGTCATAGGAAATGTCGATCAAGTTTAATTCGGATTTCTCTCTACTCTCACTCGCTAATATCTCCTAACCCTATAACACAAATGTGGCAGACTGGAATATTATTTTTGCCTGTGTGGAAGTAGTCTACCGCTTTCTTGTGGTGAGTTCAAAGCGTTCCGCTATATACTCAGGAGTGTGACCACGGTAGTGTGGGATAATATGCCGGGATTATGTCTGTGAAAGGCGGCTACACGGCAGAAGGAGCGGGCGTTTTATGTATGCATGATTAAATGCCAACTCGAGACTGGCGGCAGCGCAAGTGGCTCGTGTCGGATCAGGACTCAGTTTAGCGGAATGGGTTGAAGGCTGGACAGGGTTGACCACTGGCATATCAACGTAGTCTACGAAGGTGGCCAGTTTCAGTCTGTTTCATCGTAGTACTCAAAATGTCAGATGACACGTGGGACAACGAGAACGAAACGCGCGTTTTCATCTAATCAAACGAAAAGCCAATAAAGCCAATGCTCTTAACAAAGAGGAACGCCAACTATTTCTAAGGCGATTAAAACAATTCTGAGGTGAAGGGTAGGCCACTTGGTGCACTTGGGTTGCAACAGTAGGCGTTTTCTGTTGTATTTCGAAAGGATTAGATCAGTAAAATGTGTAGGCTAACTTTAAATTTCCATTGAGAATAACAGATCTCACAAAAAATATATATTTCTTACTTTTCTGATTGCCGTAGGCATACACTAAAGATTGTAAGCATTGAATAAGTCGAAAATCCTCTAAACATGAAAAATACTATAATAAAAATGGGCCAATCAGAGAAAAAAAACATTTTGCAGGTGCAGAGACTGTGAGACCGTTTCACGATTGCAAGAATGGACGATTCTTCCATACCCACCGCTGTCGCCGTGGCATTAGCAGGTTAAAGGAGAGAAGTGATGTAGGGAAAATGCTTAAAAGCACTTACCACCCCCATGTCCATCTGTTCGGCCGTAAGAGAAGGCGCCGCTCGAGTCTGGGATAAAAACCAAAGGATTGGTAACAAAATCATCTCCGGGTAAATAATCCAAAGGCGCTGTGAATTCCACAAAATTTTCAAAGAATGCATGCCCTCTTCTGTCTGAACCTCCCGCGTTGACAGACCAGGTATAGACGCCGCATTCACGGATAAGACGGGACCTAGAATCCAAGTCCTTTACATATGCACTTGTGATCTGATGTACATAACGGTCAGCACTCGCCGATAATAAACAGAATTACCTTACTGTTGCGCGCAAACACGTGAAACACATATCACACAGAGCCATTTCCAGCCGGTTGTGACTGAGTGGAGGAGAGGTTTTCAAAACACTACACCCGTGTTTGAAACTCAGTTCTCATTCTACGGTCCAAAGCGTTAGATTACGCAAAAACAACCAAGTAGCCTTGCAATGAAATAGCAACGCCAAAACCAAAAAAGCATGTTCTTTCAAGACGTTTTCGTTAAGAGGGTTCAGCAGCAAGCCTACTCCCTGCGCCGTGCCTCGCAGACAACGACTGACGTTAGACAAGAGAGGGGAAACGAACTTAGACGCTTCGTGTGGTGGGAGGGGGTCTGGAAGGCCATTTGGTCCAGTTATGGAACGGATTCTATTGAATTAATGACGCGCTTCTGCATCTGCAATTGCTGCCTCACTAAAACAGAGATTGCATCACTGACCAACATAACAAGTTGACAGTGGAAGCTATACCCCACTAAATGTCAAATAGAGTAAATTGTAATCTTGACTTCAGTCTGCAGAAACTAACATTAGTGATCGCCTCATCACTGACTACACTGACTGCGGCGGTCAAGACTGCCACGTTTTTGTGTACTGATTAAAATAAAAGAAAAATACCCTAGTCTAATTCAAACTATAGCCTAATGCATTTTCAGATATAAAATACACAATCCGGCTATGATTCCATTAGACTGTCACTCAGTCTGAAAAGAATGACAGAGAGAAAAGGAGCATCACAACTAAAACATTCCCTAGCATTTCTATGTGAAAATCACAACAGGGTCGGATATTTTGTTTGGTTACCTGCAAAGCGAGGGGGAATACCAATTTCAGTTGCGTTTTTGTAACCTGTTGCTGAACATTCAAAATGAGCATTCCAAGTAATTTGAAAATGTTACAACTGTAAAACAGCCTCTATGTCAGGCACAAGGGACGAAGTGAATGGAGCCTAACAGGCCCCTTGACAGTATCAGGAATCAATCCATTGTGGCCAGACAATTAACATGCCATGTGGGCCGAAAAAACTCTTTAAACGGCCAGCCTTCAAAAGGGATTTAAGACAGTCAAACTTTCACACTTGTCTTTACATAGCCTACACATAATTTGATTAAGTTGCATACGTATCTTTCTGTATGAACTTGATTTGGGCGGACATGTGGAATTGATATAATGCATAACCTTCACGCCAGAGGGAAGCCCGACAGACGTATCGAGGCAAGGATGTAGCACACCCAGCTGGCAGCTGGGGCGGAGGGGTACACTCCTTGTTTCAGACCAGTGTAATAAAACACAGCGGTAGGTGACATGAAGGTAGAGGAGAGAGTGAATGGGGGTGGACAAAGATTGATAGAGGACGACCGCAGCGAAGGGAGAGTGGAAATGAATGGGATGACGGCGGAGAGACTCATGTGCGTACGGAATATTAGTGTCATGCGCGTGGGACTTTCGGCTGGGGAGCGGGAAGAATCGATGCGCTATGTTAACGCAAGGTACCTGTCGAAAGAAGGCAGAGATTTCATTATAAAAGTACCGATTATTTTAATGTCCTCACCTTAAGCTACTCATATCTCTCATCCTTATTGACAAAACGCCGCGTTCGAAGGTGAGTGCATTATAAAATGACTCATTTACCACTTAAATGATGCCTACCCTGCGAGAACTGCAGTGCGCTTAGCTGAACCAGCACATCGACATCAGAAGGACTCAGTAGCCTGCTTGCAATTACTGGACAAGAAGCCGCCTAGGAACCTGTTAACAAGACAACCAGTGCATATTGTATATCAGCAAATATGTGACCAAACGATACTGGTTTAGTTGCAGTGCTCTTCCCCATTTTACATCGAGAAGAGATTGTTCTTGTTCTTTAGAATGAGTTTTGCAAAATTAAACAACACGAAGGAGCAAAAGTGTTTCAAAAGTTTTCATAAGTTGCATGATGCTCTACTACCCAGACCCCATGCTTTGCATACTTGAAAGACTATACATTGTAATGTTACACCAGTTACATACAAAAACACATGTAGAAACAAAACAAATACATTAGCCTTTTTTATCTAGCAGTTAAATAGGCTCTGATATTTTCTTTACTATGTTGTTCTGCCACAGGTCTGTTGTCAATGAATTCAAAGAAAATCCAGCAGATTTACAGTTTGTGGGTCAGGGTTAAACTTATCTGACAATACTATGGCCACTGTTTAGTAGTTTCCAGACAATGTGTGTAGTGAATTTACACTAAGTTACATAAATTAAGTTACATACACTATATTATACTTACAGAGTAAAGGGAGGAAAGAACACAGTTCAAATCCCGATTTGGGAGTTTATTAGTTTTTGTAAATCTCACAAGGGCCTGCTTTTTTCACTTGGGAAGCATGTGCATTTTTCAATAAGAACAAAAAGCATTTTCACATTGTGGAATTCATAATCCTTTGTATATATTTAATGACATGGTTGCAAACCCATTTCAGAGCTTTAGCATGTAGTAAGCCAGTGCAATGTGATAGCATTTTTGTTGGTCTTTAAAGAGCAGAAAGCCCATGAACAAGTGAGCATTCCAGGGAGTGAGCTGACACCCAATTAAATATACATATATTGCCAGGAGCAAAGTCCTTCAACTGAGAAGACTGCTTATGCCTCTGAAACACAGAGCTGTTTTATTTCCCTTTCCTCGTTACTGTGGCATTTCAAAAGACATCACAGAGCTGCGACAAAAGCATTTCAAAAGCGAGATCATCACAACTACTCTAATCTGGAGTGCTTACACTGGAGCAACAACATTGATCAGCCACAGCACTTTATTAGTACAGCCGTCATTACACTTTGTTGTTGCCCAAAAAAAAACCCCAGAAAATAGAGAGCGAAGTTGGAAATGAATTATTTTGTGATTTTGAGTTTGTGATGTTCCAAGCTGTCAAGAGACAGCTGGGGGATCATGAGAGGAAACAGGGCTAAGTTGTCCATAGTGTTGTTCTGGATGTTTTGGTTTTTTTTTGTCTCCAGCTTTTCGTCAGTTACGTATTTTTTTGTCAATTTTTTTTATAAGACAATTGTAATCAAGATCCTGTTTCGCACTGAGGCCCCCTTTAACCTACACACAATGACTTTGCCACTAAAGAACTTACAACGTGACATAGAAGGTGAGAAACATGTCCAGTATCAACCCACACTATTTTCCCAACCCAACACACATACTCATGGGTCTGTATACTACACTTGCACACAGGCTGGCTTAGGCCCTCATGCACCAATAGACTAGGGGTTGATCTGATTCTTATTTCAATAGAAAGCATAAAAGGGATCAAAAGAATATAGTTTGACACTTTGTGAAGTTCTGATGAGTGAAATAGACATCCTTTGTTCTTGACAGAAGCTCAAAGAGGGGATTGTGGATCATGTAACATTATAAGACCAAGATTAAAAATTTAAGTTGAAGTCTGCTATTCTAACACAGCGTCCCTTTAATATTAAATTTCGGGTCTTCGGGTCACAATCCACTTGCTGCTCAGTGTTAAAACTAGCTTGATGTTCACACACAATATTGGAGAGCAAACATAGTGACTGGGATCAGAGCACAGTGGAGAATGTTGTGATGTGGCATGTTACGTCCAAGTATCCACAGCCATTTTCAAATCTAACAAACTCATCAGAGGCGCTAAAACATTTTTTGTCAAGTTTGAGCTTTAGGACCTAAACAGATTCAAACCCATGAACATCTAGAAAGTACTAATCATGATATTTATATGGTTTAACATTTCAATATCAAAGAGTAGACCAATGTAGAACAAAACAAGGACAAAACAATAAATATGTATCAAGGATAGGGGCCACAATCTGATTATGACAATATTATGTAAAATACATTGTATACACATAATACTTTTTAATGTCTCTCCAAATGCAGAGACAAGGTTAGATTGAGCCACAGGGAGAGAGTTGATAAGCAGTGCAACCTGAAATTCACCCCATCATGGTCACCAGTCCCACCCCCAGCATCTGTGCTGTGCCTGCCAGCCTTTGTGCATCAACAGGTTTACTCCCTTGGGCAAATAACACTCACTTTGATTTGGATGTACAATTCTCACAAATTCTCATCGCTGTTTAGTCTTTGAAGACTACATGTCATACAAATACAAATGTGGAGTGTCATTTGTTTTGTTTGTTTGTTTCCTCATGTAAAAATAAAACTCATATTGAGTTTTATTTCTGGGCTTGTGCGCACTGAATCCCCACCTCCAGTGTGGTGTAATGGGCATTCTCTTTGGACGGGTTAAGATTAGAGCCTTATAAACACAGACAAACAGACAGGCAGGAACTTAGGTCAGGCACTATTTACCCTTAGTGGTATTTTACGGTTATGAGCGCATGTCCTTTTATGAAAGAATAGTCCAAGCAGCAAAAACCAAACAAGTCCTAGGACAAAGCATGTTTATATTGCATGGAAAGTCACTTAAAGCATGATGGCCTTTGCAGAGCATACAAATAATACAAGTTGATCAAGCTACCACCTGAACATCTGCATTGTTAGATACAACTTGTTTGACTTTATTCAGATTGTTATTATTATAGACAAAACATTCAAGGCATCAGCTACATAAACATGATTTAAAAACACTCAACATGTTTGTGGTTTTATTAAATATTTAGAAAATCCTTTCACTTGTAAGCTGCCATTGTTGCAAAAGGCAACGTCACCTGGTTGCATCTAATCGCAGTGCAGCAATCAAGCTGTTCCTGTACATAGACACCATCCATATCAACTGGTTGATGTCACTTTGTACCTAGAATGCACTGAGACGTAAAAAACCTCTGCAAATGAAGTGTTTATCAAAGTTTTGATAAAAAGGAAAATCATGCTTTAAAATCATGTTAGATACACCAGTGTCAGTCTTATAAGGCTAACATGTCTCACTAGCCAGGGATCATCTTAAAGTAACCATGCCTACTATCTTCCAGTAATCTCACAAACTGCCAGGGTATTTTGGGAAGCTGGCCCCTTAGACGGCCAACACTCACACATGTACGAATGTGAGAATGTGTCACTTCAGGGACACTGTCTAGACCGTCACTAGAGGCTGGCACTGGGCACTTAGCACCTTCTCACCAACCACCTAACTTCAAAAGGGTCAAACAGCTACTTTATCTGAACAGTGGTACAGTGGGATATTGCTCAAGGGCAGTCCTTCTCATCTAGCTGGTTGATATTAAAACAGATATTTTTTAATATGTCCCGACCAGCTATTCCTTTGAATGTTGCTGTGCCTTACTGCTGTTGATCTGACTGAAAAATGAAATTAAGCTTTTAACGGTAGAATCAACAATTCTGGCAAAAGAATGTTGATGTGTAGGTGATCAAATTACACCTCTTTTTCTATGCAAAATTTCTGAATATTGAAAATGATTTCTGTTTGACTGAATAGATGACAGATTGGAACAGATGACCTGTATGATTGGAATCCATACACTTATTGGACATTCTGATGTTAGGTATGCACAAGTCAGAAACTGCCATTTACAAAAGTAAGACAATTACAGACAATAAAAGGTATATTCTTAGATGCTTTTTGAAGTTGATGCTTTGGAAGTGAACCAGTTGACTATGTTTCTCTCTCCATTTCCAGACAAAACTGAAGGGGAAAAAAAACAAGGTGTGGAGCCTACTCTTGATTATCATGCACATTTACTGAGAAGTAATTACTGTGCCCAAGAGGAAAAAAAACTCCCCAACGGCAGGCAGTTAGAATGAGAGTTACCAATATGCTGACAGAGAAAAAGAGAGAGAGAGCGAAAGAAAGAAACAAAAACACACAGACATTTGATCAGCCTTATGAGAACAGTGCTCCTCACCTTTAATTGGCTTCATTAAAAAAAGCAAAAACCTCAAAGCTGCCTTGGTGCAGATTAGATTGTGTATTTCAATCAAGGCAGGGGAAATGAAACGGGTTATACATGTCAGCGCAGCTCAGATTAGATCAGACATGTCAGTTAGTGCATCTCCAGGGTATGGGGAGGGTGGGCATCGGCAGCCCAGACAAGGCCCTTGATTTATGGCTACGGCGTACGCCTCCCCCCTTCCCCTCAATGTCACCCTGGAGCTTGCCGCTGATAACAAGCACAGCAGGCGATACAATGGCAATCCAAAGGGGCTTTAGAGCCCAAGGCGCCAGCAGTGTACCCTTGAAAGCATGGGTGACTTTTCCATCACCCATTCCTGTCAGCAGTCTTTAACCTGTGGCTGGACTGTTAAACGGTCATGTCACCAGTGGCAGGGAGGTTGGTAGTGAGGGAGAGGATTGGTTTTTGGCCTCTTAGGTTACAACACATCCGAATATTGACAGACACACACACACACACACACACACACACACACACACACACACACACACACACACACACACAGCAGAAGGGTCATCTGCTGCTGTTTAACCTTACTCTGGTGACATATTTAATCTGAGATTTGTACAGGAGGGTCAGTGGCGATCTATGATCTGTCATTTTTGTGAGTCAAGGCCATTAGCCCTGAAATCCTGTCTTATTCAGAGAGTGCTGTCGTGATTCATCCTCTCCTCTCTTCTCACATCTTCAAAATAAACACATTTTCACATAAAGATGGCATTTGACAGATCTACTAGTTGAACTATACAATATATGGAAAATTTTTCCTTTTGAAAAACAACTTCATAAAACTTGCTCCCCATTTTCTGCAGTTTTCCCCTCTTTAGACTTGATAGATCATCTTATCGTTTTTTCCCTTTAAACAGCAAGAATTCTTTTGATTATTATTTGGTGTGTTTAACTGAAAGTAATACCAAAGTGCTACCAAAGTATCTCAGTTTGTGCGGACTCTGGGGTAAATTACAGCTATTACAGATTTAACTTTGAGTGCCACCAAAAACACTACCCCCCACCTCTCCGCAATCTTATTCGCTTTGCAACTCCAATGATGTTGATTAATTTACTAATTAATTAAATTAAGCTCGAGCTCATTTGTTGCACATTTTTAGATGAAGAATGATGAATGCAGTCACATTGTGCACAGTGAACTCACTCTTTCACCTGAACCTGGCCTAGCAAAGGTTACACTTCATTTACATATCAGCCATTTTCCCCATAGATTTAATTTCAGATGAATGCACTTCACTCCAAATATGGTGCATTAGCCAATGACAGTAGTGCAACGTGTAAAACGATTACATCCTTGTTTGCAATCTATCACCAGTGGCACAGCAATGATTAGCCTCTAGATGAAACCACTTGGTTGGGGCTGGCGATAGCCTTGCATAATGAAATCTGATAGAAGGCAGACAGAGGGGAAAAAAGAATAGCCAGAGAAGGCATCAACTCACCCCAGGCAAGGGCTCATTTGATGCTATGGTTAACTCTTGCTGTGCGAGGAACAGTCCGTCAGGGGGTAGGTTGGGAGCAGAGACAGAGAGAGAGGGGAGACAGATGTTCTCATCTAGTCTCATCTCCCCCCATGTAAATTGTATTCTGACATATTCCCCAGTCTGCTCCTGTCTGCCCTTGTCTGCGCTGGCCAGACATCTCCAAGATTGGGTCCTCCTCGGTTGCGAAGCTAGTGGGTGGTGGTGTCGGTGAAGAGCCAATCTCATCATGAGCTTGTACCTTGCACACTCACACAGGGGAGTGTGTGTCCTGCTGAGAAAGAATAGAAAGAGAGCAAGAAAAAAATTTATTTCATGCCCAGCACAGATTGTTTTCTTATCCTATTTGTGGCGTTGAAAATGTGCACGAGTGTGTGTGTGTGTGTGTGTGTGTGTAGGGTGCCTGGTTAACATTTGCTTTTTTGCCACATACAGCTGTAAGTTGGTTTCCCTGTAGCTGACAAATAACAAACAGCTTTGCCACAGGGGATGGGAGACGCTAATGCATCTTGGGAATTGATGCAGGGGTCCACTCCGCCTTGCCTCAGTTTAGGCTACCCCACAATTCATTTCACCAGAGTCATTATTTCAATAAGATTTTGCCAGTGACTGAGGGGGCTGCTGTTGGTAAAAGTTATCCTCGTTTGCTTTGCTTAGACCTGAACGAGAAACTCAATTTCAATAGCATGACCTAGAATAGGTGGGTGTATAGGCCACTGTACCAAAACTAATTTTGCAGATTAGCTCACACACACAAAGGACTAATCTGTTTCCAGCACATCAAGGGAAACAAGGGACAACAAAGCAGATAGCGTTTCTTTTATTTGTTAAGTCAGATTCCAAACTCTCTTTCAATCATCAGACTATATAGCAGGTGCCACTTCCTTGAAATAGAAAGTAATAAAATACCAATTACAGTCTCATGGCTGCATCAAGGCACCTCACTGAAATTAGGCCACAGAGCGAACCACAGAGGCCAATTAAGCTATCTAATATTAGCCTTCAACACAAAAAAGCATATTTGGGGTTAATAGCTTTGTAGTTATCCAGCTAATTACCAGAGCCTAGCTTCCTGAAAAGCACTGCAGAGCAGAGGCCTGAGGTAGAATCTGAAAAAAAAAAACCCTAAGTATGTCAACGGTTTTAGGCTAGCATTGACAATGCTTGATGGAGGACGGGTTCATTTGAGTCTATACCTTGTCCTTATGCTGGCCTCTTCAAAAAGGGTTTCCACTTTGCAATCCTCAACCTTACCTCAGTTAATTTTTTTCCCCCTTTGGCCTGAGTAATCACACAAGTCGGGCCCCACAGCCTGTGCGGACTGTAAAGCATTTTATGAGGTATGAGGTCTGAGAGTGACACTTTTGTGGGCCATGCTCACCTCTGTTCCCTCTCCAGTGCTCGGGCACTTGGCTGAGTCTGCCAGGCCAGATGAGCTCGAGGGGTCCAATTCAAACCACTTTACCTACCTGTGCCTTTGCAGCCCTTAGTCGAGTCAGGCTTTGACATTTCTCATTGTTTAGCGGGCTGCCCTCGCCTGGTCCTATCTCACATGATAGGTTGGCTGGGACTGCTGACTGCAAACTGATTCAATCATAATGCATGCCATTCTCTGACCATTTGCAGGGGCTTTGTGTATGATTATTGCCCATTTTAGCTTGCTAATGCACGAAAATCGCAGCTATTAATGTCACCTAGTGATTGAGCCTTTCCCTCAAACAAATATATCAGGGTAATTGGTGATGGGTACTCAGGAGTGAGCAGCAGACACACAAAACATCACTTGGTGGAGAGAGTTGCTTGAGGAAAGTGAGGAAAAATGATGCAGACATTTAAAGCCTCTTTTATTCATGAACACAATGATAATCTTAAACACTTCTCCTGAGCATTAATTAAAATGCACATCATTAAGGTAAAAGCTTTGGCAAGTCTGGAGCTCGTCCTGAATTTGAAAACGGCGCAATAAAGTGGAGGCAGCTGCAGGCTCACTACCATCTGCGGGAGGAAAGATTTCCAGCTTCGCTCCACCAGAACTGCCGATGGCTCTAAAAGTTTGTTCAGTTGACTCACGACAGAGAACAACAAAACACAACATGACATCTATCATCATACCAGTGAGTTATCGTCTTCCCAGTGTACAGAAAGGCTCTTTAGTTTGGCAGGTCCTGGTTCTGTGTCCGGGAGCTTTAAATAAACTTGGCACCGGTTATCTGCAAACTGAAGCGGCCCATGCGGGTGCCTGAATTACACTGTGTGCCAGGAGGATGAGAGTGGTTGAACTCGGCCCCAGCCATGCAGATGGTGAGCTGATCGGTTCAGCTCGGTCAGCTCAGAGTAAACAACGTCAGCCTCTGCTCCTGCTGCTTCCTAAACACTGGGAGATTATCCTGCCAGATGATCCAAGCGGGCACCGTCATCATTTTCCTTTTGGGATCCACTTTCTCCTGCAGGCTGTAATTTTGGATTGGAATGGCTGGTGGTAAAAAAGGACAGTTTAACGTAGTATATTATTAGTTTCGTGTGTTTTTTGGAATAACACTGAAGCTTTGCCAGTACATTTGGAAATCCCTTGTTATTTTGGATTGTTACAAAGCATCTCCCTTGGAAACAGAGTCGAGTCCAAACCATTGCTCTTGGACCAGGCCTGTTTAATCAGAAGCAAACCGTCTGAAACAATTTCTGATGCGTTCAGAGTAGCAACATATGGGTGTTCATCGAGGAACATCACCACCGTGTGCCGCAAACAGATTTAATTACAATTTTTACAGAAATGCTTGTTGCACATCTGACACGATAACTTCCTCTGGGCTGTGGAACTCATCACCACTGACACATCGAGGCATAAATAACAGTGATCAGCCGGGGCCATACGCACAATAACGTTTCATTAAGTGTAAGCCTGTCCCTACTCTGGATGACTGATCAGTCGGGGCCATTTACAGTCATGCAAATGGAGCATAATGCGCAGCTAATCCTAGCTGTATAATTTAAATATCACCGCATTGAGATTGTCCCTGTGTGAGAGTTTAGTGGTGTGTAACATGAGAGATGGGAGTCCTGGTGTAGCGTGTGGTGTAAACCCTTGAGCCGCTGCTGATTCGGTGTTCATCAGATCCACTCTCCTGTTGAGTGGGGCTTCGTCGGGCCCACTGGAAGCCTGAAGATGAGACCCAGAGGCAGAGTGGAGCGATCAAAGTTCTCCAGCAGCAGGGAAAAACCTCCTAGTTGCACTCAAGGGCAACCCTGTTGGCTCTCAAGTTTCAGCGATTAAAATATCCTCCTCAGTAGCTACTCTATTCTGCATGCAAGCAAGCATCCAACAAATACTACATTAGACATAAGAAAACAACCTCGCTGGTCTAATTAATTTCATTTGGCTCTGGGATAATCACTGGCTATATTGTATTTGGGCTAAAGGAGTTTGAGGTGTAGCATTCTTATTGCTTTTCATGAGGGGTCAGCATCAGACAGAGGACTGGAGGCAGCGTTGTGTGTTTGCACAAGGAGGCCACCACAAACCCACCCCTCAAGCCACACATGCTGACCAATATGATTAAACAGGATATGAGGACGGATCCAAGCCCTTATCGTCAGTGCTGCGGTTTTGGAAAAGTGCGATAACCTCAAAAACAGAGTGAGGCTGGCACTCGACTTCTCCCCGAGCTACACCTCCCTAATCCAACACAAATGTGGGTTTTCTCTCCCTGCTGCCATTCCCAATCCGTTTCTTGGGAGTGCCTCCAATTAGTTATTTTCTTTTTCTTTTTTTGTTGGATGGCTTCCAAACACAGCAGGCTGTTGACTGCATCAGCATGCCACAGTCACGTCAAGCACCGCTAAGATGTGTCACGGAAAGACAGTCAAGCCTGATTGGTTCTCAATCTATTCCTGTCCACTCCAAAATGGCCGTCGAATCAGCCCAGTGCTTCTCTAGCTCAGCCTATTCCACTCAGTCACTGGGGACTAGAGCCATTACTGGCGCCCCATTGGAAAAGGACTAGTCTCATTTTGACATACCATTCCTTTTAATAAACTCAGATCATTACACGGCTCTACTCACTCTCTGACTCCAATACCACCTCTCACTCTCTGCCAGTGGCCCCCAGACACGGGACATTCCTGCATACTTAAGGGCCATGGGATGGGAGGGCTGGAGACAGTGCAGTCGAGATGTGGAGCCAAGTGAATCGATGTGGCACTTTCACTCACTACGATAACTCAAAAGAGATTCAGCATTGCTCACCATTGAACGCATTTGAACGAGTCATCGGGAGGTCTGAGAGACTACATCGGTTCTTTGGTAACCAGGGCACATGACAGAGCTTATGACAGAGACAGTTGGATAATCGCTATGCCATTTACACGGCGACCTGCTGTCGCATTGGAACTTTAATAGTCTTGGGCACCGTGACCCATAGATTCCTCAGAAATACTTTAAGGGATCCAGCAGCAATTTTTTGAAGAAAAAAAAAATGGCACCTCAGTTATCATCCAAAATGGTTTAGCTTTTAAAAGAATTATGCCTTTTTTACTGGTAATTGCACATAAGAAAAACTGTCATGTAGGAACATTTTTTTTCTGACTAAAGAAAAGAATTGTCATGATGTGGTCAATCCTGCTTTTGGAGATGAAAAGCACTTTTCATTTTTTCTAATATCTAATGGCTAATTTTTTTAAATGTAAGGACAGCTGAAAGATAGTCACCCTTTTTGAATCTGGTGCACAACAACAAGGTTATTGGTTTGGTTCTATGTGAACACAAATAGTAAAAGGAGGAGAGTGTATGAATAAATATGTAGCTTTATGCAAAGCTAGTACATGCTTCAAACATGGTCAGATACATAATATGATACGTAATATAATAATATAATATAATACAGCCTTGGGATAATCCAACATCAACGGAATTGACATCTAACTATGTATTGGGTATGCAGTCCCTATTAATCCAAGCTGGGGATCTCAGTATGTGCTTCATGGATGTATATATAATCAAATACTCTAGAAGATTAACAGCCCTGGCTGTCTGAGGGCTTTCCTTTCCATTTTAGTTTAATTCAATGATACTAGAGCTACCAGCCAGCGAGCCGTCTTAAAATAAATCCCATTTAGTTTAATAGACAAAAAAAGTCATTGCTTAATTTGCTCTGAAACATTTGACTAATTTAAGCTCAAAAACATGTTACAGATGCTTCTACACAGCTTACACATCTGTTTCCTCTCAACACGTTATTTAACCATACATGAGCACCTCTACAACACCGTGAGGTAACCATGTACTTCTAAGTGGTGGTGCATTCTGTTGTTACTCCACAAGGAACACATAAAATGTTTATTGACAAATTGCAAATATGAAACTCTTTCCCCCCCTAAAGTAAACACAATACAATCTGAGCAAATAGAGGAGAATAACAAAACAAATGATCCTGTCTCTATATGAATTGGCACACAGATGTCAATATACCAGCAGCAATGCTGAAGCCTGAAAATGCCTCCAGGAGTTAGCATAGGAGTTACTCCTCATCTACCAGGCCAGACCAGTAATCCCAGCAGACACCTCAGCCTTGTGCAGAGAGGTCGGACAACAAAACATTAAGGAGAAGGAAAATTGAACCCAACATGGGAATTGTAATGGTGACCGTGGCTCTGGGTAGCTGCGATTAAAGGGGAGAATTTTTTTTTTGCCCTTTAAAAACAGAAGCTTTCTCCAAACTCCATCCCCTTCTGCAGTCTCTCTGCTGCTATCATTAGCATCCCATGGCTATTTGTCTGAATTTGGTGGCATTTGGCTGCTTGTGCCAATTCCCTTCGTCTCTGCCCGTAAGATGATAGTGCTGTACTGCGATTTCTGTAATGGGAATAATGACTCTCGGTGTGGGCTGGGCAGGGCAGAATGACTGTGGCAGCAGATTTACTGCTGGGAGTCCAGCAGAAACACAGACCCTGTTTTACAACTCAGGAGCCTCTCAGTGAGGGACAAATAATAAACCTGCACTAAATCAAAACTGTTCTTTTAAATCAGGCCAAACCGACGTTGGATCCTCACTCAAATGCACTGCTGTCCGCTAGCAGGACTGGGAGGTTGCACCAGAATACACGAGCAGAAAGCTGTGCCCAACGGACTCTTGGGTTGTAAATTTTACTTTCAAATGTATTGATAAATAGGTGTAGCCTGGATGAACGCAGATGAACCCGCTACCAAGTCTGAATTTGCTCGGTGTGGCCATCTGGAGTCAAATCCAAAGGCACCCATTTCCAAATCACTAAACCAAAGGACACGACTGAAATCACAAATACTTATAATGGGGCAGGCTGTATATGTGATGCCCAACTGCATTTGAAACCATTGTTTACATAAAAGACACGTTTGCTGCACAGTGTAAAGAGTTTCACGCTTCAATTTATCTTAAAATTTAATGCTGGTTATGCCCCTGCAAATAGGTTTTGCTAATTCCAGCCCCACTCTCTAACCCAGCTGAGGTATGGTCTGGGATTACCCTGGCTAGAGAGGTGAGATGATAACACAACTCTTTTAGTTAATTTGTGATTTTTAGGGAGTGTAGTAATTTTTCAAACTCAGCAGCCAAACGAACAGTCTATCCTTCCAGCGCTCACACCTCCTCAGAACCACATACACAATATGACTGGTAGGCAGATCCTTGTCATAACTGGTGGGAAGTAAACAAATCATACTTTTTGTTTCTTTCCCCATCTCCAAGTCTGATCCTGTCATGGCACATGTCAGAGTGATGGCCGCCAGAAGGTGAGGTCTGCTTTGCCAAAACTTGCACAGCCCTGCATTAAAGTTGCTGAACTTTGAGCCCAACTTTGAGCGGGATGAGAGATGACAAAAAGAAATCAACATGGTGGGGTGTCTGCATCACACTGTGTTTTTTCTTACTTGGTCAAAAGAATGAAATCTGTTGGGTACCTGAACTTCAAAGAGCCATGTCATGGTAGCCTGTGTGTGGGAGTATGTGAGAGATACTGAGTGTTTGTGTAAGAGAGAGAGAGAGAGGGAGAGAAAGTGTTCAGTGAATGCTTGTTGACAGCTGCTCACGGTGGATGCGTATCAAAAGACCAGGGAAACCATCTTAGCCTGTGGTAAAGAGAATTTATCCTCACTCAGCACCTGAAAGGTGAAGGTTGCACAGTATTTCTACACGTTATAGGTCTCTCTATTTCTCTCTCCCTCACTCTCTGTCTGTGCAGGCAACCTCCATCCAGTGGATGAAACCTGACAAAGCTCAGACAGTGTGACACTTTCATTCAGTATTCCACTTAACACTCCAGAGTTACTGGTCAGGCCTGTCCAAAATACACATCTATTCATAGCGAGCGACACAGACACACACATGCTCCACACGCTCTGCGCTATATTTAAAAGCTTCAGGGGGCCTTCATGGTGGTTGCACTGAAACGTGACCAAAACATCTTGTCAATATCTGAAGGGCAGCTGCACAAGTGTCTGCTGTGACAGCGGGACGGGACATCAATTTTGCTCGTTTAAACTATTACCAACGCATAAATCTGCCTGGATTAATTCAGATGAGCAGAGAATGCATTTGAATTTGTGTCTTTTACTTTAACTGGATTGGTCAGCTTTCTCCCCCCTCACTTTAAACCTCAGCCTGGCACTCGGCGCTAGTAATTTTTTTCTATTCAGGTCCTCGTGAATTGCTTCTTCTCTGCCTTTTCATTGTGTGCACAGGCCTATAACACCAGTTAAGCCAGAGAGGCTTTTTTTTCCTCCGCCAAGCTAACTCTTTTTTACTCCTCCAAGCTAACAGAACAGCAGGGACCATTCATGTCCGTTCTGGCTCCGATCTTCCCTTCCATCTCGTTCCTTCACTCTCTCACTTTCACTCCTTCACTCAAGCTCTATCATTCCATCTGAATATTTCCTCTGCAGCCGTCCAAAGCTCCAACCCCTCCCCCACCTCCATAAACACACACACACGCACGCCTTTACTAAATCCATTTGGTTAATAGGCATGAGCTCCAATGTGGCAGGGCTAGAGCTCAGCATGTGTTTGTGAGTGACAGGGTGTGTCTGCATCACCGAGCGTGTCCTGATGCCGGTCGGCCGGCTCTATAGGGGCATCTAAGAGGAGAGCGATGGTGATTTATGTGTCCCTATAGACAGGGGAGAGGGGGGTAACCCTTTCAAAGCTTTCTATTAATTAGCCCATGGATTGGTGGCGGGAAATAGACTGGGGGGATGAGGAAGGAGGAGGAGGAGGAGGAGGAGGGGGTAAGGGGGCTTTTTTCTTGATTACTGCGCCTCAATCCATCCAAAAGAACAAGCCCAAGATTAAAACTCGGAGAGAGTAAATTGTAAATTATATGCTGTATAGCTTTCTCCCCACGCTTGTGTGTTCAGTGTCTGCTCTCTCATCCCTCCATTTCCATCTCTTTCTCCTTTCACGCTTGTGTGTTCAGTGTCTGCTCTCTCATCCCTCCATTTCCATCTCTTTCTCCATTTGCCTTTCTTGGCATCCATGTGCTGTTTTTTTTCCCTTTGCATTTCTCTGCCTGTGATGTGCACTCGTTCATATACATTATTCCATAACTAATGACTTTGCTGTCAGCTGCCAACACATGCTGTGTGCATAAAACATGAAATGGCATGTGGTTGTTGGTTCTCCTCCCAGGCCCAAGTGTGTGGTGTTGTGTATACACTGGGATCAACACTTTATACTGTACAGCTGTATGTGCTGTGTGTGTGTGTGTGTTGGAGTAAATAGCCTATACTGTACAATTATTTTTTTATGTGTGTGTGTGTGTGTGTGTGTGTGTGTGTGTGGCGGTGGGGGGGCAGTGGGGGTGTAAGTGTACTGGACTGAACAGCAATAGTTACACATCTGTTTGTGTGTGTGAGTGTTAGAGTGAGTATGTGTGTGCGCAGATGGGGATGAGGTGCCGTGGGCTGTCACATCTTCGCTCTCGCCCCTCTCTCGGATCAGCCGCTTCCTTTGCGAAGATGGCCGTGCAATTTTCCACATGAAAAGGTTGCCGCTGAGACGCCGGCGATGGCAGCCATGGACGGACCGTACTTTTGTGAGCTTAATCGGCGGCGAGTGATCGGTGGCGATACGGCAGCTGGACTGATCTAATCTGGCCCGCTGCTACTGCTGCTGCTGCTGCTACCGTGGCCTTGGAGCACGCATAAGGGATCTAACAAGGGCAGAGCAGGGAGCATGGGCTTCTCAGGAGCTCAGTGGGTCTTCCTTGCTCGTCATAGGGAGAGGGAGATGGGGAGAAGAATATGCGTCAGAGGCACAGCAGGGGCCATTCTCCCACACTGTGTGTGTGTGTGTGTGTGTGTGAGCTGAAAGGAACAGCGAGGGAAGATTGCGGGAAGGTGTAAGGTTGAAGATTTTCATCGTCATCTTTCTTTTCCCTTGTCTTATAACTGCTGTCTCCCCCCCTCCCTGCCCCCCCCCTTCTCTTCTGGACCTGATCACAGATGCCACTGCCTCTGTCCAAACTTGTCTTTAACTACCCTTTGGTGGTAGGATTTGTTTTAAGGTGGTCTACTCTGTGAGTGTGTTTGTGCGTGTTTGTGTGGTGAAAAATAAGTGTTAGCTCCTATCCTGGCACGGGCATACTGTAGGATGGAAAGTCTCCCCTGTTGTGCTGGTCGGCACTGAAATCCAATTAGCCCCTTCTTCTCATCAGTCTGGCATCGGATGAAAACAGATGGTTTCGATGACAGCGCTAATGTGGCTTTACCGAATCACCACAACTGCCTTAAACCTCCTCCACCAGCTGCTGTTCAAAAGGCAGTGCCAAAAAGATGCACCAAGGGTGGGGGTGAAAAAAGTGAACATTAGGCTCTCACTTTTCAGGGCTAGCTTGAAGAAGACATGACAGAGACATAGAAATCGACTATGAAAAGGGGGGGACAGAAATTTAATGCTAATAACCCTCCCCAGAACAGTGCTCCTCCCTGCAAAGCTGAACCGTAATCAGGAAAAGAAGTGCATATTTATATAGCCGCCTCAGTGGCGAGACAAAACAGGCTGACCATCTTCCCTCCATGTCTCTGCACAGAGGGGGCCGACAAAACCTGCTGCGAATCAAAGAGGTGTCTGCTTTCCCTCACCCTGGATGGATATCTTTTAATCAGCACCCTGAGGATCGGGGCCAGGGAGCCAAGGCCAGCATAATAACGATGGTCAATCATGAAAATCAGCTCTGGGGTGCAGCAATGGGATTAGCTTGGCAGGTGCTGTGGTCATAGCTTTACATAAGCTGTGATAAGCAGCGGTGACACAAGTATAGTGTTAAGTTGACGGCAAAAGAACATGTCCCTCTGACACTTAAGGCTTACGTGAAATTGTAAATGAATGCAAAGGTATTCGCATTCTGAACAGAGCTAGCCTTTCAAAGGTGTCCTGTGGTGTGACTAATTGAGGTATTGTGGAACAGTTAATTAGACAATTCAATATTTATGTAAACTACAAAACAAAGACGCAGTCATTTCTCCTTTGCGTTTTAAACTTTGTTGTATGACAATTTCAAATGCATGGATTTGAAGAGGGTGAACTTCTACTTTTTTTTAATTCCTAAAAGTAGGACGCGGGCGTGTTTGTCATTCAGAGATACTTCAACTGCTCTGCTCAGGGTTCATGTTTTTTTGTTTTTTTTTTCTGTGTGTGCCATGCCGCAGCGATGGCCCTAGAAAGCTGGTCTTGTTAGGTGAAGTGCGCTCTCACACTCACAATTTAGCTCTGGAACAATCCAGCTGTGAATGTCAACCACTAATGCTGCCATAAAGCAAAACAAAACAACACACACACTCGGGACTCATCCAAGCCAACCCTTACCCTTTCACTCTCTCTCTCTCTCTCCACTCTCTTTCACTCTCTCTTTGTCATGGATGAGCGTGAGGAAAGGATTTGAGTGTTATTTGCCACAGGATGGAATGATAATGATGAGCATACTTGTTTCAAACTGGCACCTCGCCTTCCAGTTGTGCTGTGGAAAATAAAAAAAAAATATATATATATGGTCTGTATGCTTGCTTGTGTGCTTTAGTCTGATGAGAGTGCAAAGTGCTGGCTGAGGCCTCTGAGGAAAAAAGACCTTGAGGTTATTCAGTACAAATTACAATTTAACGCCGCAGATAAATGCAAACTCACCACAAGATGCCATTCTCTCTGCAGTGACACGTTCCCCAGCTACAGTGCTGGGGGGAACGTGATGAAATCCGAGAGCGATGCAGCATTTCCAAATAACTACCTCCGCAATTAAAACTAAGCCGAGACATCAATAGGATCAGAGAAACGGATTTGGCTTCACCCCGCATACCAGCCGAAGCATGTACCATTGTTAAGGGGTCTACTAGCTCAGTCTCATACAGAGACAAGACAAAGAGGCAGAGAGAGAGAAGGAAGAGAGCTTTTTGGCTCACACGCCTGAGCAGTGTTTTTCCCTCTCCTTTCTCTCATGCCTCAAGGACATCGGAAGACAGCTGAAGCCATGCCTCTCCCTTACAAACCTCAAGTGACATAAGCACATTTGTTAATGAACTCAATTTGGCTGGTCATCTGCTGTACATTGTTCACCACTTTTTGGCTCCCCTCTGATGCAAGAAGGTTACGGCGAGCAGAGCTGAGGATCTGTTGACTCCACAGTACGTCGTCCAGCGTACGATAATCGCCTGCTGAGAAGTCAAGAGGGAGAGAACTTGAGATGGACAACACACCCATCAACAAGTTAATCGTTCTGCTATTGGGAATCAAGCTAACAATGAGACAATGTTCTGAGGCACAGAACCACTTAAGTTTCTACACTCCCTCACGTGCTTCTTCTGATGCAGTCTCTAGCCACATAAGGTCAGCTTGTGTTTTAGTCAGCTCAGTGAATGGCAACATGAAAGCACAAACAGTACAAGTGTGGGGAAAAAAGAGCAAAAAAAAATCTTAAAAAAAAAAACGCAAGCTGCTTCTGCAGGCACTGATCATTATTTTCTGATTGCATTACCATTTGATGTTCAGAGAAGCTGATAAACGAAATTAAACCCCATGGCGTGGATGGATGAGAAACTGCCACCATCAGGATCGATTTTGTTTTGAAGAGAGAAAGAGAAGAGAGAAACCACAGTAATATCTGCTATGTTACATCCTCTGCTCACCTTTCAGCATAAAGAAACAGGCGGAAAGGCTTACTGGCACAGAAAGGCTTAGAGACATTGGCCAGGATTTTGAGTGCCTTTAAAAAACCTGGAGAACTCAGGCCCTTAATTCAGAGTTCTTTACCAATCTTTCACTGACTGTAGAAAAGCTTGCTGGGCCATTTGTGGTCTGAGACCAGGGTCTACTGAGGTGAGGGCGGCCACAAATCAAAGAGTGGTTGAGCTGGTTCAGATTCCCGTGGTTAGTACAGTCCATTGGCAAGATGAGGGCTTGGAGGGACAGCAGTCAGGAAAACAGATCCCAGAACACAGACTTCAGCTCAAGAACCCTGCAGAGCATTACGTGGGAGTGAATACCGGAGGAACGTTTGAGAAAAACGTGTATTGAATCCGACCTTCATGTCACTTGCACGACCTTGACATTTCGAGTCACAGTACACATCTTTGTTGCATATCTCACCAAAATGATGGAATCAAGAACAGACAAACAGATAAACAAAACAAACAAAGCCACTGTGTTTTTTTTTCTGGTCACACACTTGGCAACAAAACCAAAACAACCTCTGAATAGACAATTGGAAGGTGAAACATGGCAACACATATCTGCCCAGCAACACTCATCGCTGCAACATGATCGCTGGGCAGGACTGTAGTGCCATGATACCCAGTGACAGGTGTTACATCATTGTAATGACACTGTCAGAGCGACCACGACGAAGACGGCAAAACTGTGCCAGAGTCTGTGACACAGCAGCCTCTGCCGTGCGAAGCTCTGTGCATTTAGCCGTTGATTACAGCTCTCGCTCCGTTCCCCTTACCCACAATCCCTTGGGTGCAGAATCAGTAAGCGGTGCTCCACTGAGGATGTAATAATTGGAGTACTTCATGTCATTATAACCTTCCCCTGTGATTTACACATGGAGGAGGCTGTTTTGCCCTTTTTTACAGCCGCACCTCAACAAACTGAGCAGGTCGTTGTGAAATCAAGCGAACATTGTTTTTTTTTTTCCCACCTTACATGTCAGGGAAATGAAGCCAAATCGAGGGAGAGAGAGAGAGAGAGAGAGAGACAGAGAGATTAAGAGTGAGAAAAGACAGGCATATGCAGTCTGTCTCTAGGGGAGGTGGTAATTGGGCCACTCGGTAAAGTGGTAACAGTACGTCACATTACTCATTTGTTCTCTTGCCCCCCCCCCCCCTTCCCTTCCCTTCCCTCCCTTGGCCTGTCTTTGTCATGAGGGAGCAAAAATCTGTTTCTTAAAGTTTGTCTTTAGTAGAGAAACAAGACAAAAGTGGCTCACAAGACTCAAAATGTCTTCATAAAGTGTAGTCATGACTGGTCACAGACGTTTCCATCAGGCCTTATCGACGTATTGACATCTGTGAGACATCCAACTGAACATGCATAGAACCACAACCCCACGCAAAGTATATAATTCTATTCTTGGACCCCAATATGGAATGTTCGCAGTCTTTTTTAAGTCCTCTAATTGTTAGTTTCGACCCACGTAGTTGTTATGAGTTTCCATTGCACGGGCATTAAACATTTATGCCTTGGCTTCATCTACTTTAACAAGGATCTCGAAGCAGCAGTGGCCAAATAAAGGGATGTTGGAGGGCTTTCAGAGACTTCAGTAACTCGCAACACTGGAAGTGCATCCCTGCCGCTGTAGGCTAATGAGCCAGCCCAACCAGTAAGTAGTCTGCTTCCACATAGCCATGCTCAAAATGAGTTCAACGGGCCTTTATTGGTGCTACTAAAAGGGGGAAGGAGAAGAATACCAACTCTGTGACCCAAAACAGGGAGAAGTTACTATGGGTCACGCCATGGTTTGTGATCATCCATGAGACAACTTCTCAACAAACTTTACGGTTTTGTTCTGTTTTGTACACTGGATGCAGTACCACACTTATGCCTCTGCCCATACATCTGAGGTTCAAGAATAAGAACAGAGAACAACACTGAAAACGAAGCAACTTCCTACTTTTTAAAAGCATTGGGCTATTTTGGTATTCAGTTTTTATTGACTGCGTTAATCCATCGTAGCCTCTGTCTGAGAGTCACGGCCGGCTGCCCAAACCTTGCCAGCCAGATCTCCTGTCCCCTGCCAGGGACACGGGCAGGTTTGGAAAATTCCAGAACAATGGATTGGATTTAGCGGTCCGTGGGGTACGGGCAAGTGCGAGGCGAAGGAGAGAGCTGTGCGCAACGGTAGCTGCCCAACAAAGCCGTTTTCTGACTGGGCCTCGCGATCGGGCTTTGTGAGAGGAAGCGTTTGACAATGGGCAAGCGCAGGGTCTCGGAGGCCTGCTTTATGAGAGCTAGGGAGACTGATCCATTTCTCTGCCTAATAGGCAGCCTGCCGCAGCTTCGCGCCAAGCGCATTAAAAAGCAACAAAAGCTGCAGAAAATGGTCAAAACTAAATGCGTTTCCCCTCACTGAGAACTTGGGCACTGCACTCCAAAAATTCAAGAGGAAGCTGAAAAGACAGGCCTTTCAACTTTCTCCACTCCACTTCTTCCACTGTGACCCCTCTCGCTTCCCCCCACCTCTCTCTTTCTCTCCACCCTCCTCTTCCTCCCTCTCTCTCGTACACAGAAACCAAACAATGTCTATAAAAGGAAAACACATATTGCTCCTTTCATCAACCTCACTTGCATTCCGAGTACCATTTTGAAGGCAGCGAGGGGCAATTTGTTCTCTCTCAAAAAAACAGTCCTCATATGGGTGAATTTGGTGTTCACAGTCACAATAAAAAGAAATCAAGTTGTGTAATCCGCCCCCAGATCTGCCTCCTCATGGCCCCTCTGCTGTCTCAAGCCTTGTGGCCCCACTCTTCCTCTCTCTCACACCCCCCCCACTACCTCTCTCCCACTTTCAATGGCATTCTCTATCTCTCGCTCTCTCACACACACATCCCCCACTAGCTCTCTCCCTCTTTCAATGTCCTCTCTCTCTGTCCAATTAGAGGCTTTTACAGATGATCAGACGGTGCTCCTAGCTCTGAATTACTAGGCCTCAAATATGATCTCCAGTGGCAGTACAGTCAGACAGTACAGACAATGTTTCTGTAGATGGGGAATATCGAGAGTTCATCATTTCTAAGCAGAAAAACTACAAAAAGCATGAGGTTACAAATAGTTACTCAGGCACAGTCAGAGAACACAAGAGGACATCAAGAACACTTTGAGAACAGTGCAGTCACTTTTGGGAGCGACTGCACCACCACGCCCTTTGAAAACAGTTCATAACTCAAAGCATGACAAGATGTCTTGGCCTGTTTCTTTGGAGCAGATGTTCTCTTGCGCAGCTGAAGCGCTGATCTCACATCTTCCAATTAGGTCAGGTCGTGCACAGAACAAGCCTGCTGCATGAGGTGGGACAGGTGCTGCATGGTGCGAACAGGCCTGAGCTGGATGCACCTTATGCTTTTGTGTGCGACCCCCTCTGACTACCACCACCCACTATGGCTCTGACACCCTGACAATGCCTCTGCTCATGTGAGATCATATGGGGCCCCAGCACATACCAGTGAACACACGCCACCTCACAGAAACAGAATGCTGAACTCAACTACTCAGTGCAGACATACCAACCCCCCCACCCCATACATACACACATATATATATATATATATATATTGCATATATGACCACACAACTGTTAAGACCACCCTTGTGCATTAACTGCTCCCCCTCCAATCCCCAGGGGAAACCCAACCCAGTCATGACCTTGACATGCACTTCACCCACAGGAGATGGAACACATGGCACTAGCCTTTAATAAAACCACAGTGATACACACAAAGACACTTATAAGGGAGGCGAGGGACATGGGGACACGGACACATGGACACGGACACACACACACACACAGGCATGCACGCACAAGCCCTTTCTGAAACGAGTGCCTGATCACTCCCACGCCATAATTTTGAAGTGACACTGGCGGGTGCGATGGGCACTCTCATTGAAGGAATAGGGTGTAATCACAGCACTAGCTTTCGGATGTCCTCGAAGAAAAAAAGAAATTAACATCAGAGCCGTTTTCATCTAAATCAACGAAACACAACAATTATTTTAACGCCAAACGAAATATGTTCTGAACACCCCCGTAAATTAGAAAAGCCTTCTGTTCTTTGTTGCAATACTATGTGTAAGGAGCTGCATGTCGTGATTTTATTTGACATCAAGCTTTGAATGTGCTGCAAATACAGACCCACACGTGTGCAGTTAGAACTGGCCTGAACTGGCCTAAACTGGCCTGAACTGACCTGAACTGGCCTCTGCACCTCTGCATTCCACTGCTTATGTTGCCATGACCAGTTTCACTCACACGTAGAGTTAAGCACCTGAAAAATGTTGCCAAGAGAGCCTAGCACCTGAGGGCATTAGCACCCCAGGGCGTTTCAGCATCCCCGTCTCTGAGCGCTGCACAACGTGAGCGCACATATAAAGAGGAAGTGAGTAGGGAGAGGGTGCAGAGGGCGAACTAGCATGCATGCACAATACACACAATTATTCTCACACAGACACACGAGAACCCACAAAACCCACACAGCCCTTCAGCACATCCACATACAGACAGCAGAATGAGATCTGTGAAACACAAAAAAATGCCCTTCAGAGACATCCCTAACAGATGGATACACACTCAGTAGACAGCTACTCTCACAAACTCGCGCACACACACACACACACACCAGAGAGAGAGCTATCAAATACACATACACTCAGAGATACACACATACACTCAGAGATTGCAAAGCCATCACACACACAAACACCAGAGAGAGCTATCAAATACACATACACTCAGAGATACACACATACACTCAGAGATATTGCAAAGCCATCACACACACACACGCACGCACAAACACACAAATCCAGTCATATGTTGTTTATCCTGATATCATAAGACCATCTCTCACACTCCATTCATCAATACTTACACACACATACATACACACAAACACACTGTAGACAGACCCATCTCACAGTCTGCCCTGTCAGCATGGACAGACCCCTCAGCTGGGCTCTTATGTGGAAAATTCATTTTCAGCGCCTCTCTGTCTCCTTCTCTCCAATACCCCCCCCACCCTCCGCCACACACACACACACACACACTCTTCACCCCCCAGCCACCTCTGCCTGCCTGCCTCAAGTCTGGGCTCTCTGCAGTCCCTGCACACCATCAAGACACAACACCACTTCTGTTCCCCCGTCAGCCCTCTCCGCTCGCCCACCAGCGAAAAAGCATCACTCAGCCAGTCACGCTTCCGTCTCCCCGAGCGCTCCAAAAATACCTGGTGCTATTTTGAACAACGTGTTAAATTAAAAGTGAGCACGGGCCAAATTGTCGTCCAATTATCTGAACGAGAAAGGGACCATTGTGGTACAAAGCGGAAGAGGGGGAGGGAGGGGGCGAAAAAAGGCCCTATAACCCCTTAACCGAGACAAAACATACTACACGCTCATTTGAGCAAAAGCGCAAGAGGCGGATCGGGTTTGCGGATGGGTTTTCAATGTGTGTTTACACAGGCCGGCCTGGGCGGCTGAAACCAGCGGGGGCGCGTCCCGGACCATGTAAGAGACTCTCCGAAACAACAACAGTCAGCGCTCGGCTCTCCCAGAGAAAACACAGCAGGCTCCGTGCGTGCTGTCCGCTCGCCGCCCTTTCTCTGGAGAAGGTGGTCGTGGGTGGTTGAGGGCTAGGTAGCTGTAGCCGTCCCAGACAGACAGTCACTCAGGCAGACAGGTGGTGAGGCAGGCAGACAGTCAGCTTGAGAGCCCCTCTGGCTCTGGTTAGTGGAGCTGCTCCAGGATCAGACAGGCCCTGCAGTCAGGCACGGCACAGCACGGCACAGCACAGCACAGCACAGCACACCTGCCAGTCAGTATGGAGCTCAAACAGGTCACAACCTGTACTGTTTATTATTTTAGAATGGGATGATATCAGAGAGTGGAAAAAGAGAGGAAGAAGGAAAGACAGATAGAATATATGTGAGGGAGAGATACTGAGAAACAGAGGGGACGGTGCCTGGGGGTGGTGGGATGCATGGGGGGATATTGGGGTACAGGGTGCAGCTCGGGTGGAGGAGGAAGAGATCCCACTAACAGGATGAAATTTCATTACAGAAGGCTTTCAGTGAGCAGAAGGGTGGGGGGCCGAGCCTAAAAGCAGACCCATACACAAGCCCAGGGGATATTTAGGTATGGCCTTGGGGTCAAAGATCGACAGGAAAGGCCCCATCCCATAATGCTTGTTTGCTGGCCCCCCATAACTCCCAGGGCTGCAATAAAGACGGATGAAGACGTGCTAACGCTAACCAGCAAGCCAACAAATGAGGCTGAATGGGATTGGATTTGGTGGCTAAACTGTGGGGAAGGCTCCCACCCCCACCCCCTGCCTTCTGTTTAAATTAAACTCACCTGCTGAGAGGCGGCTAATCCGCTTCAGAGTGGCGGGATCCCATTTCACTCTTGCACTCAAGGAGTAGTGCTAGCTTAGAGCGTTGAGCGTTGAGCAACGCCCCCATCACACTGAGGAAAATGAAGACAGCAGGAAACATTTACATCCAACATTGCCTCCTGTAGCAAGAGTGCTGAGAGTGACTCTCTTGACCGTTGCTGTGTGTGTGTGTGTGTGTGTGTAGAGGTGGGTGTAGATAAAAAGCGTGTGTGAGAAAGAGCTAAAGCTTAGCTGACCAGCTGGGTGATTTTCATCTGAAATGTAATTAGAGCAATGGGGTGATTCCAAGCGTGGAGAAGAGTGGGGAGGCTGGGCAATTTGCTCCTTCATTCTTCCTCCTGCTCACCTCACTGCAATATACGTGCTGAAACAGTTCATCCATACACCAGGGGCCGTGTGGCACACTTTTAATTCGCTCTCTGCTGATGAAACACATTCATTTTATCGTTCTCTGATATGCAGAATTAATACGAAGGGCATGCTTTGTATTTATGATGTGTGTGGCTTTTAGATTTCTTCTGGCAAAGATGCATGGTGCACTTTCTTTGATGCTGGCCTTTGTCTCTCACTGTTTTTCACCCACACTGACAACTGAGCACACGCACACGCGCACACACACACACACACGCGCAGTCTTTGTCTGTGTATCTAGGCTGTGCTGGTGAGAATGATCAGCGAGGCTTGGCACATGTTTATTTTGCGTGTCAGAGAGCATATGATATACTGTACCCTCTCTGAATGCAAATGCAACTGCCACTCTTTTATCCCTCTCCCTCCTTCACTTCCTCACCTCTGCATAAAGCAGTAATCAGTGGAGCATGGAGAACACGTCTCATTTGTGATAGGCTGCAGTATGGACTCTCCTTACTTTGTGTGTCATTTACACCTGGAACTCTCTCTCTTCTTTAAACCTCTCAGTGCTGATGCCAGTCCTAGCTCCGCACGCACGCACGCACGCACAGCGTGCTGGAAAGAGACTTCACTCAGATGCTAATTATTACAACATTAATCGCAGCTCATAACAGCGAGCAATTAAAGAAAATGGCCCATAAGAGAGAATTTCTAGCCTGCCTGACTTGCCAGAATAGCTAACGATGACAACATTAAGCAAGACAACACAATAGGCCCAAGCAATCTAGAGCGAAGAGAAGAGGGTGAGGGCAGACAGTCTCTGCAGTATTTTGTGCTAAATATTAATGGTGACAATCTCAATTGGCTCTAGTGTCAAGATGGCCTGAGCTGTCAAAGGTGACATTTATCTCGTCTCTTCATGGGCCGCGGACACCCATAGGCCCCATTCTGGAGTGTCAGACCACGACTCCAGGGCCAGTGCCCTTTACAGAGGGGCATGACAGGGGGGGCAGTGTCGATGGGGAAAGGGAGGGAGAGGGAGAGGGAGAGGGAGAGGAGAGGCTCTGGAAGAGAAGTGAGTGGCATCCATCTGCATGCTGCTCTTATGAAGACTGCACCAGATTTCAGCCCTAAAGAATGAGAGAGTGAGAGAAAATATAAATATAGAAGGGATGGTACTGCAGGGACGTGTCGTCTGTGGCCACATTGAGACTCGGCAGCGAGGGTGGTGCAGTGCAGGTCCGTCAGCCATTTAAATTATACCACTGCCTACAGACACACACACAAACACACACACACACACCTGGGTCTGCTGTAGTCCGTCTTCTCTAAGTGTCTCTCAACGCACACACATTTACAGACCCACTCAATCCTGCCTTTGCAGTCCCTGGACAGTGCTGTCCATGGTCATAAACACACCCACATACCCTCTCTCTCCTGGCCTGCCTGGAGGTCTGGGGCTCGCTCCATGGACCTAAAAACTCTAGATAAACACACACACACACACACACACACACACACACACACACACACACACAGAGCATTAGTAACCACATACAAATACACTTGCATATGCTCCTGAAGTCACACACAAAATCACACCCACACCCACACAGGAGCACAAGCCTGTGAAAACTAAAGAGGAATGAAAAGGCCTCTTCATGCTGCTGAGACCTTGGGGGAGTTTGCACTCCCATAAACACTGGTGCTCTCAAAGCAACCACACAATGACCAATTAGGCAGAGAGGATTACTGCAGTCCGTTTGGGTGCACCTCTCCGCTTAGTGCACCCCCCCCCGCTTAGTACACCCCCACCCCCACCCCCACCCCCTACTCTGCCCCGCTCCTCTCCACACCACACGCCTTTATCCTCTCCCAAACATATGCACTTCCTGTGCCTCCAGGGACCCCCACACATGAAGTCTCAGAATAGCTCAAATGAAAATGAGGGTGCTTGGGACGAGAGTGAGAGGAGAGAGAGAGAAAGAAAAAGGGAGAGGAAGCAGAAGAGTGAGAGAGGGAGGCACGAGCAGGGGGGGATGATTCTCTCCTATTCTTAATTAGGACAGCATGTTTTAGAATGCCTTTGAGTGACATATTTTCATTGGAGGCAGCTGTGGTGATTATTGTTATTATTATCATTGGACTTCTGCTTCGGCGTGTGGTATTATTCCGAAGCACTAAGGAACGACTGAATTAGGACAATATGGCTCTGAGTGTGTGTGTGTGTGTGTGTGTGTGATTTATTGGTGGCACTGTGAAGCTAAATAAAACACTTCAAAGTGGCAGACAAGCTCATCTGGCCAAGGCAGCCAGTTTTCCAGTTGAACTTTAGCACCATGCAGGCTGCCAAGCAGACGTCTCCTCTAGTCAGCCACAGGCTCGTCTGAAGGCCACCATGTGGTGTCATAATGGCACATCTGTGGTGCCTTTCTAGCCTCCTCCCTTTGGTGGCTCTGTGATCTGCACTACAGAGAGGAGCCAGGGCAGAGCCACTGATGGAACCCAACACCTGACTACACCTGCCCCGCTCTCTACTCTCTCTCTCTCACACACACACAACTCCACTCTTCTACTAGTCCTCCAATCTTTTGCCTAATCACCTTTCATAACCAACCATAACCCCCCACCATCCGTGCAGTATTTACCCTCTCTCTCTCTCCTTATCTTCTCTTTTCTCTTTTATAGCTCTTTTCATCTTGGATCTTTCCCTAAACCCTTTCCCCATTCTGTTCCTCCCTCGGCCTCCTTGATTCTCTGCAGCCGACCCCTCCTCTCCACCTCCACTGTCGGCTCAAAGCAGCAGGCTCCGTCCTGATGGACGTCGGTGCTGGTGTCTGGTGCCGCAGCGGCCGCTGATAAAGCCTGTTATTCTGGGTGATAACACGTGAGGGGCCTACCTGAGCCTGAACTAAAGGAACAAGCACAAAAAAGGAGCCTCTCCTTGGCTAAAATGCCATGTCTCATAGCAATCACATTATAATCACAGACGACAGAGACAACTGTGGACGGGCAGGGGCAACGACGACTATACACTCTAATTCAGCGTGTGTTCCTGTTGCGTGGCAATTTCTGTCCAACTCACTATCAGCAGGGGGTTGTTTTCACCTTTTTTTTCCTGCCCCTCCTGACCACACTTTTTTCCCCCGTTTGAAATCCTCACCTCGCCTGCTACCAGCTCTGATGATTTCCGCTTGGTGGGTAATTCCTCATGGGGGGCAGCTTTGATGTGGTGATGGCTCTATGTGTTTTGGGGGGGGGGGTGGAAGTACACAGAGACAGAGTGCTGTGTGATGTGACCCAATTCTCTGAGCGTGACACTGGTGCATGTGTTTCCCCAGCCATGGCTGCCCCTGACATCATCAAAGTGGGACAGGCCACATGTGAAAACATCAGGCCAAATAAACCCGCACAAACGCACGCACACATACACACAGGCCGATATAAACCAGACAATGTGGGGGTGAGAGTGTGTTACCCATGAGAAATATGAGCCAGACTCATATATACTCATCGCTCTCTCTCTCTCTCACACACACACACTTCCATCACCATGGACATTGTGCCTCGATCCAAGCCTCTGTGCTTGATATATCCACACACAATCCTCTGTTTGACCACTAGGAAACACTGCTCTCCCTAGCGCCCGGCTCCTTAAATTGCCTTGGTTTTGCATCACTTGCTCCAAGGCGTCTCACTGGACTCTACAGTGGGAGAGTGGGGGAGGTCTGCGTAAGCATCCCTGGCAGCTGACTTGTGGGGGCTTTGCAGCACTCTCTCCTCCCTAATCACTGCAAGGGACTGCTTAAACAGGCCTGGATTAGCTTGTTAAAGCTGTGTGTGCAGTGTGTGTGTGTGTGTATGTGTGTGTGGTGTGTGTGTGTGTGTGTGTGTGTGTGTGTGTGTGTGTGTGTGTGTGTGTGTGGAGTGTGTGCATGTGTGCGTTTTGCCTCGCTGTGTGGAGCAGGGAGACCCATGAGAGGAGAGGCAGTGACGTCCTGCTGGTGTGGGACTTGGGGGATGAGATGGGATGGGATGGGGGCTGGAGTCACAGGCAATGACAGATGTAGCCCTCACAACCACACTCTCATCTATCTACCAAACCACCCCCATCCCCCTTCTCAGGCCTCAGGGCTTACCCAAGGATGCGCAGCTTTGCCTGGGGCAAAGTCTCGACTTCCACTGCCTCTCCATACTTAACTTCTTATGCTAGAGATAGAGAAATAGAGGGAGATAGCGAGAAGGAGAGGAATGAAAAGAACCTGTAAAAAGTCATGCATGACTGTGCAATTGCACCGGTCTTTAGCTCACTAGACTGCGAGCGCGAGAGGCGAGGAGGGGTGGGGATTAAAGGGAGGTCACCATCACTCAGCAGACAGAGGCGCAGTAAACAAACAGACCTGATGAGAGAGAGAGAGAGAGAGAGAGAGAGAGAGAGAGAAGATGGCAGGGATTTGTTTGTCCAGCGTCTTTAAGCCGCAGACGTGTGGTGCGTGTTTGTTCACATAAACATTCAAATACTCGTCTGCTGGGATCCCAGTGTGCACTCCACCAAAAAAAAGGATACTGGTCAAACAGAACAGATTCCCTCCAAGCTGCTCATTACATTCCACAGGTGTTCCTCTCAACCCCTCTCCTCTGTGTGTGTGTGTGTGTGTGCACGTGTGGCGAGGTGTGAGTGTGTGAGTGTGTGACTGTGTGTATATGTGTGATTTGAATGAGGACTTATTTAATAAGGTCGGGAACAGGAAGACTTTCAAGCTGATGGGGAGCAAAAGTGTTCAAGACAGCTGTCAGAGTGTCTGATTGAGTTCTCACAGGGGAGGGAGGGAGGGGAGGAGAGAAAAGAAGATTGAGGAGAGTAAGCCTGAATGAGAAAGAGAGAGAAAAAGAAGATAAGGTGTGAAGGGAGAGAGCAGGGAGTGTGCATGCCCGCAGACATCATTAACCTTCACGGTTTGGCCCGTCCCATGGCGCGCCAGGGCTGGTTGAAGCACACAGTGTGTTTGTGTGTGTGACCGATGAGATCCAGACTCACCGCGTTACTGTAGTATGACTGATGTGGTGACACCGTGGTGGGTGGCAGCCATGGCCGTCCCGAGGGGCAAACAGGTACGATGGAGGAGGAGGGAGCTTGACATGGGCTGCAATGACTTCCACTCAGACATCCTTGGGACAGAGGCAGGAGGGCAGGCGACCAGGCTAGCACCAGGCTACCAACTAGCTCCCTGATCACCAACCTGAACACGTCACGCCGTGTCTGATTAATCGACCACCGACAAAACGACACCAAAACTAAAAAAAAAAAAAAATACAAGGTGACGTGACCACGGGCGACATGGGGGAAGTTCTTTGGAGGCACAAACACAATCACAGCAACCTTTTAAATGTCACAACTAAACAACGTCCCCCGCGCTCATATCGCAACTTGGCCACCTTATTATTTCCCTGGAGCTCTCATTAATTAACAATTATGTAAACCTAAATGAAAAGACATTTACTTCACCACATTTACATCATGACCGCACCACTAACACCACCGATTTGCAGTACAGTCTGATAGCCAACAAGTTTCTCCTATTTGCCCACTAACCTTTCTGGAGGCTGAAGGCGCTCATGTGATGTAAGACAGTGGGGGAAGCTGGGGTGAAAATTATAGGAGGGGGGGGGAGAGAGAGAGAGAGAGAGAGAGAGAGAGAGAGAGAGAGAGAGAGAGAGAGAGAGAGAGAGAGAGAGAGAGAGAGAGAGAGAGAGAGAGAGAGAGATGAAAAGAATGGAAAGACTGATGGTGGCAGGGGGAGGCTGAGCAGCTCCAGCGCGATCCTGAACTGTGGTGGTTCTCTCTGACTCACTCTGGCTCTCTCTCTCTCTGCCTGACTGACTCCAGCCCCCGTCCCCAGGTCCCCTGACTGCATCTGACTTGCAAATGATCGCTCAAGCACTCCCTTCAGCAGCTTTGATGAAATATTCCTTCTCCCTCTCCCTCCCTCCCCTCTACCTCCCTGCCCCATTACAAGCAAGGCATGGCAGTGGTGCTTCAGATGAGTGAGTCAGAGAAAGAGAGAGTGGGGAGAGCAAGAGAAAATAAGAGAGAAAAAACAGGAAAGGGGTAGAGAGTGACTGAGAACAAGGGAAAGAAGAGAAGGAAATGGATATGTAACAGAAGAAAGAGGGAAGAAAGCCTTGCTGCATTTGAAGGGGATGGGGAGTGGGGATCTTGGAAAATCTTGGGAAGGCTGCAGGAGGAAGAGCCTATACCCAGAGGACTTTATTAGGCACTGAAATGTTTTTATTTAAGCTTCTAAAGAAAAGGCTTCTCATGTGGTCCAAATGAGAGTAAAGATAATAAAGATGCGTGGAAAATGTCAATTATTTAACATCCAGTTTTTGAACCCTTTCTGTATTTTTTAACACAGTGCTAAGCAGACCACATAGATACTCCTTGCCTGTTAACCGGTGTGTGTGCGCGTGCGTGATGTAGACCTGTTTAAAATCGCTCACCTGTTGAGGCATCTGTCAGACAGGCATCTATCAAAAGTTAGTGCAGATACTTGTCCGCAGATACACACCGATATTCAAATAAATAACTTGCCACCTGCCGGAGTTTGCGGTGCTCTTAATATCGAAGGACGTTCTGAGCTAAATAAAAATAAAACGCACGCAAACGCACATACAAAAAGGGAGCTCGGAGGCTGCAGCTTTCAGGGCGCCACGGAAACGGACACAAACGAAGTGTACTAATTAAGACTCGGGGGGCAGGCAATTGTGGTGACTTTGGCTCATTACCCCATACTTCCATGCAGCAGCCTGGATGAAGAGGGGGAAACAAAAGAAAAAAGAAAAGAAAATGGTTGAGGGACACTGACTATTTCTTGCTGAGGCAACATCCACACACAGGCGACACACGTCGGCATGTGCCTGCATTCACACAAGAACACATGTAAGCGCGTGACAATGAGGATTAGAGTCACCAGGAAGATTTTTTTCGCCCAAGGGATACAAGGCAGGCATCGCACGCCATTCCTTCTGTCGAACTGCTGATGTGGTTTTTGCCAGCGCATTGGAAATGGGCAGAGTCAGCCACCATCCAAACTCAGCCACATCAAATGGGGTTACTGATCTGACAAAGTTCCCTGCCTTTTAAAAAGTGGTTGTTGAACTGGATCCAAAATCCGTTTTCTTCTAACTCGCTGCTTTAACCTCCCTGTTTGATATGGTGGCCAGAAGCCACAGACTTGAAAATGAATCGATAAAAAACTGAAGTTATTTGCAGTCACAATATTTTTTCCCCATTCATAGACCAGATTTATATTACAGGACGTGAAATGAAATAAGGGGAAAAGGTCTTAGCTGCTGTGGGGGCTGGACGGGGAACAAGCCGCGTTGTGAGTCACATCCTTTGTGGTAGCTAACCAATAAAACAAGACTATCCTCCTCGCGGCGCGGGACGGTGCGCTGCGCGGCCTGTGGGAGGTCAGAGGTGGGCACGCGTCCCTCGTAAGCCTGTCTGGCGGACGACACAGCCCTTCAAACCTCATAAAAATGAACAAATCACCTTTGCGCCGGAGCTGATTAGTTTCTGCCACGAGTGCAGACATCAGCCCGGACGCATAACACGTTTTGTGCCCCTGCAGACTGACACAGGAGCGGGGGCCCGTTAATGAAATTGCGTATGCCGGGTAGCCATTTGAAGAGGAATCGATGCAAATGTCATGTGCCACATTTTAATTGTGTATAAACCTGTGATTGAATGCACTGCCGGCGACGCGCGGGTTATTGCACTAATGGAAGGGCGGTCAGCTTACCAAGGCGCAAGCTGCTGTTTGTTACCGTGGCTTTCTCAAGAAGGAACATTTTTAAGACGCTACACCACTCCCCTGTATTCCAGTCCCTGCGGAATCCTAAACTGATATCACAGATGCCCCGAAGTCTCCGATGTCGGATTTAATGATCAGACCTTGATGACTAACGTGATATGATCCAAGCCCTGCACTGACCCCTTCTTAACCCCATTATTACTAAAAACTCCCATTGACATAATTGACACAATTAGCTAATTAGTCGTAGGTTCTGTAGATATCAACCTAAGGCTACGGCTGAGGAAGGGACGGTGTGCAGGGCAGTGCAGCCCTCTTTTGCTGTGGAGCGTCAGGGATGAGGGATGGTGTGTAAAAAGCAGGCTAGGGGGTAATGATGCTGTTGACAGAATTCAACAGTGACTGGAAGGCTGGAAGGCTGAGGAAGAGGTAATGGTAGAAAGCGAGCGAAAGAAAGGCAAGATGGCAACAAGCCATCCTTCGGGACAAATGGGAGATATTTCCAGACTATTCTGGAGCCGGCAGACCATGCCTTGGCTCGGTTTCTGAAGGGTTGTAGTGTGGAAGTGCTCAATTGAGAGCTGTTTGGAGTGCCGTGATTTCTGGCACACCAACCATCAAGGTAAAGGCATGGGAGTGTTGTGTTTTGAAATATCTGGGCTCTTGCAGCAAACATCAGTACTGATCTGTTCAAGGTTGATACAATCGACTTTAATTAATTCCAGGACTACGGTGGTATCCGATGCCACTGACCCAAAGACAATCCAATGGAGAAAGTCAGCAGAGGATTCTGTGGGAAAACAACACAGGCTGCTCTGTGGTACAGGGCCTCAGACTCACCTCTGCACTATAGCGAGGATAGTCACTGTAAGACAAACAATTCTTTCACAGCTGCCATTTCGGCCTCCCCTTGCCTAGTAGGGAAGGGGCCCCTACACCTCTAGAATCACTCAGGCAACACAGCTGTGCCGAGGCCCTAGTCACTCATACACACTCACACAGAGCACTAGCCAAACCCAAAAATGAAAAATGAATAACAATCAAATCAGGCCTTGGCAGCAAAAGAGTATGAAATTCCTCAACAGTGTGTCACCACCAGAATAAATTACAGACAGGCAGATGTAGAACACAATGCCAACTCTATTAAGCATCTGATACTGGCCCATTAAGACGTGCATTTTGAAGCGTGCAAACGTTTCGATTAGCTTCAGAATTATGGCCCAGGAGTGGACAAACAGACAAAATTAAGAGAATATTTTTGTAGATGAATACACACTTGATTTCTTTCCCGGGGCATCTCAAATGGTGTAATTGGACTCCTGGAGGAGAGAAATACATTGATAAGGGTGATTAGTTGTACAAAGAAGGGGGGAAAAAAGGAATCCACAAGTAATCAATGAAAAGCTTTCAGCGCCCCGCACAGTGCTCTTGTTCAGTAACTAAACTTTAATGGCATGTCTGTGGTTTACTCGTCTACCGGTATAATCAATTTAAAGCATTTTCAGAGCTGCACACACCATATTAGTTGTGTGGAGAGAGGATAGATAGCATAATGACAAGAGGGGGAAATAACACCAACTCAAATGTAAAAGGGATACAGGGACACAGTAACAGAGGAACCAATACTGAAGAATAGGCATGCGTATGAGGAGAGCACAATCCAAAATGTAAGCAGTACGTAGCAAGAAGGAAAAACCCAACGGCAAAAAAATGAGGGGGACATTTTCACAAAGTGATGGGGGGAAGGAAAGAGAAATGGACAGGTTGGGGAAAAGAGCTTCGATGGAGCGCTCCAACCAGCGCGTGGCTGACGGAGGCTCCGCTGGGCACCAGGCCCCTGGGAGCCAACAGATCCTCCTGTAGTGTCGCCGCCGCCGCCACCAACACCGACCCCCTGGAGAGACACCCAACCAGCCAGCCTACTGTTGTAGCCACTCAGGAGAGAGCAACATATCCTGCTCAACGGCACTCACAGCCTCCTGAGACCATCACATACACACACAAAAAGTTCTCTCTCACACACACACACCTTGACAGTGACCAAGGCTGAGGCTTCAAATATGGCTTCCCCCATCATAAACTGCCCATTGCTCAATATATATCTTGGTCAACCTATTAGTTAATACACAGCAATTCAGTCCACATCACATTGTCTGATTATTAATCAGACTGAGTTTGTGAGCAGTTCATCAGGTTCCACTTGTCTGACTGCTTAGTCATATTTGCCTTAAAATTCCAGACATAACTACAGGCATTGCTGATTTTCAAACTCAAGACTTTAATTGCTTTACATATTAGTCAAAATTAGAAAAATATTAAGCACAAATGGCCTGTGGATATTCAGCTGAAAATAAAATCTTTTGCGGTCTCTGAAGGGGTGGCACATTCACAAATGCTAATTACTGCGCATTTTAAATACTTCACTCACAAAACTATTACGTTCCATTACCCTTTCATCTCTAAACTTTTCAACAAAGTATCAAGGAGCGTTGTTTTTTGTCATTATTGGAATTTTTATTAACACTTCAAGTTATAGAAAGCATCTGCACAACAGGTTCTGTATAAACAGAGGAAAACAAAAAGATGGCAGAGGAACTCACAGAGGGAGGGAGGAAGAAAACCTGACCTGCTCAGAAAATAGATCGAGAGCATTGAGAAAGAGAGAGCATGCCAAATGATACAATCCTTCACAGAAGGACATTAATGTAGTGGCCCTGGATCCAGTGCCAATTACCCATGAAACAGTCCAGTCATCAGATTGGAGGAAACTGGCTTTTCTTTTTTTCCTCACCATCCATTCCTTTCGAGATGAAACACAAGGTATCCACAAATCACTTTAACTTCCTCAAAAGTTTTTTTAAGAGCTGTCTGTTTCTTCTGTTTGAGAGACAACATGCATAGTGTGTTGGGATGCACCATTTCCTCTGGTTTCGAGACTTCGGGGAGGGTAGGGGGGGTTGAAACAGTCTCTGCATAAGATGAATGCTGATTTCAGCAGCTCTGGAGGCAACAGACCTCAGCTCCCTAGAACACAGAGCTTGGTTTCCCCCACCGTGGAGCAGCTCATCTCTACCCTCTTTTTTCCTTCAAGTGGGCTTTATGTGGGCTTGCCTGCCTCGCAAATGTCCAATTCCATTGAGTCAAACAAAAGACAAAAAAAGAGCTAAAATCAGAAGGTCAACACAATTGCAGTCAGCCCTCAAACAGACAAAAAGGTTAAAAAAAAAAAAAAAAAAAAAAGAAAAAAACGTGGCTGCCCACTATGAAGGCAGACAGGCAGCATGTATATGTGTATGTGTGTATGTGTGTGTATACATATGTACCTGGGCAGTTTTGGGTGGTGGTGGGGGCACCCACTCTCCTGCTAAAGGCCACTGGTGTGTGTGTGTTGTGTGTGTTGTGTGTGTGTGTTCTCAATGCCTTTATTCCGGGGATGAGGCAGAGGATGGTTGTTTTGGAGGTCTCTCCTTCACAAGCTCTTGTCCTGTTGCAGAAGGGGCAGCTCGCAGTGGCCTGGGCCCTCACGATGGGTTGCTGGGCGGAGTCTTGGAAGCAGCCAGCATGGCCCGCACTTTAGCCATGAGGTCCTGAGCGAGGGAGGAGAAGGAGGAGAGGGGGGAGACAGATAAAGGGATGTGTAAGTGGTTGGAGAGCCAAAGGAATACAAAATGAAGAGGAGAAACACAAAATGTAAATAGAGGACAATTTAGGAAGTAGAGGGTAGAGAGAGAGAGAGAGAAAGAGATACAAACAGTGACAACAGGCTTTAGTGAACACAGATGCGCAAACAAAGATGTGTATAATTAGGGACTGGCTTCAAAGCCTCAACTGTATGTCAAAACAGTTCCTGTTTCCAGAAATGGCAGACATTTCCATATATATATATATATCTCAGTCAGTCAGGCCAGTCTCACATAGCACAAGTGCCTACATGGCAGCAAGGCCCACAGAACTCCAGGGGTCTTTTCACAGGGCAACACCATGGTAAAAACAGCTTCTGTTCGTGCATGTGTGTGTGTGTGTGTGTATATGCATCTGTGTGTGTGTGTGTGTGTGTGTATGCATCTGTGTGTGTGTGTGTATGCATCTGTGTGTGTCAGTGTCAGCATTGTAAGTCCCCACATTCAGGACCACAGCTGTTGGACCAGTTGGACTCTAAAGCCTCTCTCTCTCTCTCTCTCTCAGCGCCTCTCTCTCTCAGCACATAGGTCAAGACAGGAAGTTTTTAAATTGAAACAGGAGTTCAGAACATGAAGCCTGTTCTGCGACCAAACACCACTGAGGCAGGTGAACTGGAAAGTGCCTGTTGCTAGTACCCTGTGGGACAAACAATGGTGGCCAACTACAACTCACACACACACTAAACAGTGTCCTCTACCCTGCCCACTAGCAGACACCAACACTAATTGTTGGGTTATTGTGTTCCCAGCTCCTCATCTGCATCCAGTATCCACCACATCCCCCTAATCCCCCCAGCCTTTTATTCTCCAGGTCCCTAATCTCTCCCCATCTCTTTGTCTGCATGCTGCACTTGTGCTCAGCTACACACACACACACACACACACACACACACACACACACACACACACACTCTCTCTCTCTCTCTCTCTCATCCCTTTGCACTGTCCGCCTCCTCTGCTGCCTCTCTGTAATGGTATTAGAACTCAGGAGTGACAGCTGAATGCATTTCAACCTCTGTATGAGTATCACGCCGACATGAGGATGTCACTCAGTGAGTGAGTGAGTGAGTGTGTGTGTGTGTGTGTGTGTGTGTGTGTACACGAGTGATGAGATGTGTATGCGCATGAGAGAGACAGAGAGAAAGAGATTGTGAGTATACAGTTTGTTTATGTGCGCGAGAGAAGGTGTGTGTGTATGACGAAGCAAGGAGAACTCTCTGAAAGCCTCCGTCTCTGTGTGCCACCCCGAGCAGCAAGCCAGGGGCAGCTGGGAGCTGCATTCAGTCCTCTTCATTAGACTGCGGAAGGCCCAGGAGTGCTCGTCACGCGTTTGTGGAGACAGGGAGGGGGACGTCTTGAGTGACAGATAACTCTCTGTTGCACCAGCACGGCTGGGAGGACTGATGCTCTCCACCTCCTCCTCCACCTCCTCCTTCTCCTCTACCAGCTTCCCGTTTGTCTCTTGTTTAATAGCATATTTCTTCATTCATCACATATTCATGTGGGCCTTCTTCCCCATTGCAAAACTGTAGGATTAAAAAAAGGAGTCCAGTGGCCTTGTCCTCAGCCACTGAGGTATTAAAGCAAAGCCGACATCATTTCACAGAGGGGAACCATGTTTACTTTGCACATACATGCAATTTTCTCCTCTACTATGCAAACATACTTAAATGCATGTGACAATGTCTGTGTACCCACTCACAAGTGCTACTTTCTGAAATATTACTAAAGTGTACACGCGCACTCACATACCACACACACACACACAAAAAACAAAAAACAAACATGGCGTCTGAAGGGCTACACCCTCCCTGTTCTCTGCTGCAGTCTCGAGGAGGTTCACCGAACTCTGAACGGCTTAAACGTTTTTCGCTATGGTGTTTGGACAATGCTCATGGAATGAACCCAAAAGTGTTTGCTTGTGTGTGGGGCACTATGTCAGTGTGTGTTTGTGCGCGTGCATGTTTGCTAAATGTGTCTGTAAAAGAAATAGCGTGTCTAAGTGAAGCTAATGGTGAACTTAAACCTCTGCCAGTCAGCTAGGAAAGAACAAAAACAATGAGAGCATGTATAAATTATGTAACCAACATCTTGCAAAGCCTGTGTGTGTGTGTGTGTGTGTGTGTGTGTGTGGCACGAAAGAGCTCCCTACCGCAACTGACACACCTCAGCCCAACAGAGTGGGGTCTTGTGCCAGAGTTC
>PYXC01001974.1:30000-37500 GCA_015244755.2 Tenualosa ilisha | reverse complement strand
CACACACACACACACACACACACAAACACACACACAGGCACGCATCCACCCTGGCTGTGAACAATGCAATCACTGGCCCATTGTTATGCACGCCAGTCTTTCCCCCCGCTGTAGATAACAGGACAAACATCCCACGTCTCCTCCCTATTAGCAGTCCCACAGGACTCTGCAGTGGCTCAGGAGAGGGGGAAAAAAAAGGAGAAAAAGAGAAACACACACACACACACACACAAACACACACTTCCCTCCCATACTTTCCTCCCCTTCATCTGAAATCAGCTTTTTTTTTTTTATCAGCTGGCAGGACTGAGGGAGTGTTCCGGCAGCCACATATCTACAAGGCATCTGATTTCATGCGCTATCAGGAGTATATTAAAGCCCGCAAGTGCCTGGGCACTGTGGTGTGGTCTGACAAGGCCCTGTTTACAGTGGAGCGGGAGCAACACGTCTGGCTTCACAAATTAACTTCTCTCCCCATGTATCTGACAGAGAGATTGAGGGATAGACAGACTGAAGGACGCCCATACTAAATGACGGAGCCTGATGGATGTGCAGAATACTGAAGGACTGATGGATGGCCATGCAGAAGGACAGAGTGACAGAGACTGACACCAGCAGTCACTTTGAGCTTCTACAGCTCTGGAGAAACTTGCTCAAAGGCAAAGTTTTATGCAGTTGGGTAAGAAATTCTCTCAGGCTTAGACGCATGTGTCCAGTGTACACACACAAAGACACAGGTGCGCACGAACACGCACAGGCGTTCCCACACACACACACACACACACACACACACACACACGTACGTATGCACACACACCCACACCAACTATCTGTAACAAGGGATTCACTGCTCCACTGCACCTCTACAAAAACACACAGACACACACACAAAGGATTGCACACTGATGGCAAATTAATGACCTGTCAGTCAACTTTTCACACCATATTATCAGACCATCAATCATCTGTCAGTCAGCAACTTCTCTTAATCTTCCCATCGCTCCCCTTGTTCAATTAACACCAACACACATGCCAATTAATGGTAAGCTGGGGACACAGATGGGGGTGGTGAGTGGAAAAGTGGAGAGAATAGGGGGGGGGGGGGGGAACGCAAATCTCCAGGACCAGGATAAGCTGACAACAGGCTTTTAAAGTTCAGCTGAGGCTGGTAGCAGCAGAGGTCAGGGGATGGTCTGTGTATGTCTGGTAAACACAGAGAAAGAATGGCTGTGTGGCTCCACATAAGGGCTATGGCTAGCTCTGCTCTTTGAAACGGACCTCAGCGGGCGAAGTATCCCACAGCCACCACCAAGCGCCTCTCTCCATTCAGCCCCTCACTAACCCCTGCCACTTTCCCCCTCGACTGTTAGCCCTTTTTTCCAATTTAGAAGGCTCTTGCTCTTTTCCGTTCCTTGTTCCCCGTATTTCTCCTCCTCTTTGGCTTATCTTCCCATTCTCTCCTCCACTGGGTATACCTCTCAGGCTGGGATCAAATAGTGCTAGCACACGCCACGCGCGCTGCAGCTCAAACACCAGCCCCTGGCCTTCGCTAGGGTGGGCTGCAGCTTACAGCCTTTTTCAAGACCCACAGCAGGGGTCGCTTTGGCAGGAGGGATCAAAGTCCTAAAGGAAGGGTGTGTGTGTGTGCGCATGTGTGTATGCGCAGGAGAGAGTAGACAGTGAGAGAGTGAGTGAGAGAGAGAGAGAGAGAGAGTGTGTGTGTGTAAGTGAGTGTGTGTGTGTGTGAGAGAGAGGAAAAAAAAAAAAAAAAGAAAGTGAAAGTGATGGTTTTTTTTTCTGTGAGTGTGTGTGTGTGTGTGTGTGTGTGTGAATGAGAGAGAGCGTGAGCGTACGCGCGTGTTTGTGTTTGTGAGTAGGCTAGCTTGCTCTTGTGTTTTTAGCTCTTGCGCCCTTGGAGACTCGTCCTTGGGATGGGATGCTGCTTTGCATTAGGCCCACGTTTCCTCGGCAGGCCCGCGCGGACGACCTGGTCAGTCTCAGGGGTGTCAGAATCGATCCGCGCCAGCAGACCATCAGTGCTGAGCCTTAGACAGCACAGTGGGTGTGAGGGCGAAAGGAAGGGCAGGGGGAGGCTGTGGATCAGTCGGGCCACGAGAGGAGGAGGGTGTGTAGGTGTGTGTGGGGGTGTGGGGACTGTGTTCAGGTTCTGTGGTCTTGATGGAGTTTCAGTCTGATGGCCCTTGAACTAGTAGTACTGGCGAGCCAGGGCACCAGCAGACCAGCCCCGGTGTGTGTGTGTGTGTGTGTGTGTCCGTTGGCTAGCATATGTTAGCTTAAGGAGACGGGGGCCATCTGCCTTCTCCTCAGCGGCTGTTGACACCACACACCACTGAGCTGGCAGAGGTGATGGAGATGATGGAGAATGAGTGAGCGTGTGTTTGGGGGAAAGAAAGAAAGAAAGAAAGAAAGGGCAACAGAATGTAGAAAGACATGCATTCCATCTGTGACACACATGCAGCCAGGCTTAAGTGAGATTCTGCTGGGGGCTTAGAGTCTTACGACGGCAGACACACACACACACACACACACACACACACACACACACACACACACACACACACACACACACACACACACACACACACACACACACACACACACACACAGCCTCTGGGGGGAGAGGACATGACCAAGTCTGCATCAACTACCATGGTGTCACTCTGAATGACGGCCAGTGGCTGCTGAGTGCTATCTGATCTAAGCGCAGTCAACTGTGGACGGCAGATGACGAACACAGGCCCCTGCCTCCTGGACATCAGATCCTCACACTCTCTCACACACACACTCACACAGAGTTCCTGCTCCCTCTCACTGACATACTCTCTCACTCTATGCTCCACCCCCCCCCCCACACCCACACACACACAGACTGTGCCATTTCTCCATCTCCCTCCCAAACACACACACTTTTGCTTTCTCCCAGCCCCCCCCCCACACACACACCAGTTGGCTCCACCTCCTCTGCACAAGCACATACAGACAAAGAGCTCAGCAAATGTCAGGTGTGTTTAGGGAAAAGGGGAACAAACAGCAGACCAACCTGAGTGATTTTAGACTGGACTGAAGAGACGATGGCTGATGCCACTTGTTTGTCCTTCTCCTGTGAGCCACCTCTGCAGGGAGGGGGGGGGGGGGGGTGGGGGGGGTTTGAGGAGTGGGGAGATGGAGAAAAAGAGAAAGATAAGAAAGTGAGCAGCGGATGTGTAAATTGGACGTTGGAGTCTGAGGGCTGATGGTCTGCTGCAGTATTAATGCTATCTGTGGAGCTGGAGGAGAACCCGACACACACAGGAGTCTGTCAGTCAGTCAGTCAGTCAGTGTGCCCAGACAGTATGTGAGGCTTCAGGGGGAGTGTGTGTGCAGGAGTGCAAGACTGTGTAAAAATTACTGTACGTATGTGGTGTGTGAGTGTGTGTATTTATGTGTGTGAGAACACTAAATTTTCAATATTGTGTGTGTGTGTGTGTGTGTGTGCGTGTGTGTATGGTGGAGTCCCCAAACTCGGGTCAGCAGCACAGCATTTGAGAGTGGGCGTATGAAATATTCACGGGGCTGTTGGAACAGACAAGACAGCAAACGGCAGCAGGGGCCACAGCACAGGCAGAGGAGTCAGCAGGAAGAACTTTGGAACAAACTTCCCAAATGTGCCCGGAACTTTCTCTCTCTCTCTGTCTCGCTCATTCTCCCTCCCTCAGTTTGGACCGCTCGTCATTCCCCGCTACGTCCCATAAGAACATCTCATTCCACCGCTCCTCTCAGAAATGCTTATATTCTTTGCATTTCTTGTATAAGAGCAGGAGGGGAAAAGAAAAAAAAAAAATCTCATAACGCTGGCAGAGGAAAGGAAATCAGAAAACATTACAGGCTGAATTGGACTTTTTTTTTTTTCAGGTTTCCAAACCCATCTCTCTCATTTACCCGTTACGTGTTCGCCGCTCGAGGAGCTCAATCGGTATTGAGGTGTCGACGTTACGGTGATGGTGCGCCCATTCATGTTTTATTGAACAGGCCATTAGTCAAGCTGTCGTGCTGCTTCTGAGACTCTGTGTCCGCTGCCGCCATCGCTGCTCCTGTGCATTACGGGCGTAGACTTAGCCTATTTCAGCTGCAGCCGTTCTCATCGGCTTTGGTGCGATGGTGTGAATGATTATGGAGGATGTGTGTGTGTGCATGTGTGTGTATGTGCCTGTGTGTGTGTGTGTGCCTGTGTGTGTGTGTGTGTGTGTGTGTGTGTGTGTGTGTGTGGGTGGGGAGAGAGTAGGATGAGTCAGGGAGAGGACCTTGGAGAGTTGGAACAGAAAGATGAAATGCATGAATAAATAAAGATATCCTGCTGTAGTTATCCAAAGGTGCAGAGTACAGGGGCCTCTCGACTCCCCACTGTCTGCAGGCAAAAAATTTCCCAAAAGTGAGCGAAGACCCTTAAGAGCAGCATGATACGAGAAGGCCTGTGTGTGTGTGTGTGTGTGTGTGTGTGTGTGTGTGTGTGTGTGTGTGTGTGTTGTGTGTGTGTGTACCTGGATGTGGGGCTGGTAGGGGGCGAGGGACTGGCCGAGAGGGTGCTCAGACGCTTCTTCTCCTCCGTCATGTCGGGGGAGGCCGAGGGGGAGCGAGACGAGCCCTTCGCCCGCTGAGAGCTTGAGCTCTTCTTCTTCCTCTTCTCATGGGGGGACCTGAGAGAACAGAGGGAGAGAGGGAGGGAGGGAGGAAGGAAGGAAGGAAAGGAAGAAGACAGAAAGATAGAGAAGCCACTCGGATAAAGAGAGGAGGAGAGATAAAAGTAGACAGAGGGTGGAAAGGAAGAGAGGAAGATGGAGGGAGAAAAATGGAGAGAAAAGGGGAGAGAGAGTAGGAGAGAGGGAGTTAGAGTGAAGGGCAATGGGACAGGGAGAGGACATGGAGGAGAGGGAGGCATGAGTTGTGCGGACAAACAGGGAAAAAAGAGAAGGATAATAGAAGAAACAGTGGGGGAGAGAAAAGGAGAGGAGGAGAGCAGATGAACAGAGATTAAAAACTACGATAAAGAAACGGCAAACAACAAGAGGTGACATATTAGGGAAGAGGACACCCTGGGGGAAAGAGAAAGGGTGAGATTGAGAGTGAGTGTGTGTGTGTGTGTGTTTGTGCTAGCTGGCTATGTGAGAAACTGATACACAGCTGGACAGAAGAGTGTGACCACAAGGAGTGAAAGCAACCGCGTGACATGCACTTCACATAATGGATCCACAAGAATGGACAGAATGGAGACAGACACACACACACACACACAGCAGGATGACACTCCACTCGCTACTTTCTCCTTTCTGTTCAAAATAGTCTTCCCCATCTTCACCTGAGTCTGAGGACGTTTCCTGTCTTTTAGTTTCCTGTACTTGTCCTCTGTGTCATTAAGGTGGGGCCATAGATGCATTGGGTTGGACAAGTTCCTTATTTCAGACAAGCAAACATCAAATGATGACAGTCTAAGGATCTATTCCATCACGACATCTGTAATTAAACAGCATGACTGTTTAAAGCTTTTAAGACTTTCCAGTGTGTGTATACACACACACACACACAGAAAACACACAACACAGCCATGGCGGCTGTCCATGACTTGGCCCAGTGGTTTAAGTGAGCTTAAGCAGCCTTGTGGCTCGTCTCCTGCGGGCAAACCATCTCCATGACAACAGGATGCTCCAGTCCGAGCCAAGAGCGCCGACAGGAAGCACTCATCTTGCCAGGACACAGGCGATGTGCGTAAATCGCTATCTCTTTGTGTGTGTGTGTGTGTGTCTGTGTGTGTGTGTGCGCGCGCGTGCGCGCGCGTATATCTCACTGTGTCCTACTGGGTAAACACTCGTAATAAAAGACAGTGCCACATTGCCATGGCTCTTGATTGATGGGGCAGGAGAAGCTAATCGCACTTCCTCTCTCTCTCTCGCTATCCATTCCTCTATTTTTCTCTGCCCATCTCACTCCTTTTCTACCTCCCCACCCCCAACACTTCGAGCCCCTCTTTCTCTCTCGTTGATTCCATCTTCCTCGCCTCACTCCATCTCTCTCTCTCTCCCCCCCCCCCTCTCTCTTTAAGTGCAGGTGTAAAGGGACAGAGTGGAAGTGCGTGACTAATGGAATGAGAATATGAGGTCTGGGGGGCTTTGTGACAGCAGCCAGCCAACCAACTGGCAGGGAGCAGCCCAGACACACACAGTGAGACGCTCATGGTGGTAAGCTATGCTGCACAACTCATGCCTAGTGCATTAAACAAAGACCATTTAAGCCCTTGAGCGCAGCACTAGAGGCGAAAGACAATTGGTAGAGAATTTATTCCTTCGTTGACAAAAAATACATCCCAGAACTGAACCACCAGCTGTTCCGTCCTCCTGATGCATAAGGTGGGCCTGATGGTGGAGAGATGGTGAAGAGTGATAAAATGAGAAGAAGAAAAAAAAAAAAAAAGACTAAGTGACAGACAGAGAAAAAATAAAAAGAGAGACTGAACATTGGAGAAAAACTGAGAAAAAGGAGTGAAAGGAGGGTGAAAACAGTGATGGGCTATTGCTTAATCTCTTAGTAAGATTGTGTGTGTGTGTGTGCGTGCGTGCGTGCGCGTACACACGTGTCACCAGAATGCAACTTCTGAAAGCCACCTGCTGCTCACAAACAGCGCCCACCCCAGGTGTCAGAGAGCCTTTGCTCACTGCAGGGGGCTCACTCCCAGTCAGGCAGTAGTGCACACTCACACACTTTTAAGGAGCCTTTTCTCCCTCGTCTGGCACCTTTGGCCAAAAAAACAAAAACTGGTGGCAGCCGAAGGAGCGAGCGCACTGGGAAGTTCACCTTATTTTTGGAATGTGTTCAATTTAATCAGTGTGAGGAGGGAGCAAAGCAATGACCTAAACATCCAGAGTGGCGGAGACGCTTAAACGGATCCCGTCCTAAATCCCCCATTTCCTGATTGTGCGTTGATGAGAAAGCAGGCTGCTTACCACAGCTCTTAATTAGTCTGTCTCTCCTCCTCCTCCTCTTCTCCCCCGACCCCTCTCTGCAGCTTTCTGTCAATCCCTCCCTCCCTCCCTCCATCCACTCTCCTCCGCTCCGCTCCCCTGCTCACCTTGATCGGGAGCGTTTCCTGCCCAGGCTGGGGCTGGTGCCCAGGCGATAAGTGCCGGCGCCATGACGCTCGTGCTCCCTCTCCTCGCGCCGCCACTCGGGCGAACGAGTCCGCCGCTCCCGCCTGCCTGGAGACCTGGACTGGGACCTGAGAGAGAGAGAGAGAGAGAGAAGAGAGAGAGAGAGAGAGAGAGATGAGAGAGAGATGAAAGAAGAGTGAGTAGAGAAGAGAAAGGAAGTGCAGATAACCACAGAAGGTCCAAAAGCCACAGAGATGAGATGAAGAAGAAAAGGAGAGCGAGAGGGTGAGAGAGTGAGAGGAAAAAAAAAGAAAAAAAAAAAAAAAGAAAATGAAACACCACTATAAAATATGCAGAGGAAAAG
>PYXC01001974.1:0-25000 GCA_015244755.2 Tenualosa ilisha | reverse complement strand
GTTCCTACATGCTGGAGTGTGTTCCCTAATGAAGAGAAGCAGCGGATGAGTGAGTGTCTGATAAGTGAAATGTGGGACTGTTCCTCTGCTGGCCTAGGAGAGATAATGAGGGTGGGCTGCTGGGGGTCGAGGCGGGAGCCTGCAGCGGCGGCGGCGGTGGTGGTGGTAGCAGAGGCCGTCTGCCAGTGCTCTCACAGACCGGGGTAATATAAATAGCTTGACATTTGGGAGTCTAATCCCCCAGGGGCTGCACACAGACAGAGAGGGAGGGAGCGAGGGAAAGAGGCGGAGAGAGAGAAAGAAAGAGTCCGGTGGCTAACGTCTGCGCTCTGGAGATAGCAGCCGGAACGGTGCCCTGTGAACATCACACTCAGACACACAGACCCGGGGTGAGACGGAGCGCCCACTGGAGTGAGCGTCTGAGAGAGAGGGGCAAGGAGGGTGGTGGGACGGCACAAGGCAGTTACAGCCAGGAGATCCAGGTCAGCAGTGTCTCCCAGCTCTTTGTCACCTTGTGCAATACACCAGCCCTGGGACACAAAGCACAACCTGGACCAGCGGAGAAATTGTGTGTCACACACACACACACACACACACACACACACACACACACACACACACACACACACACACACACACACACAAAGGCTCCGTTTGAAAATCTTGACATATTGGAGAATATCAGATTGTATCAAAGAGGTTTGCTATTGTAAGATATTTGATAAATACGAAGTGCCTGTCTGTCCAGATTTTTTCCCGAAACAGGGCTAGAAATATACCAGAGCGTCTCAAGAACCAGAGGCTGGCCAGATACATCTAAGCGATAAAAATAAACAGGTAGGCCAGAGAGGGATAGAAAGACAGACGGACTGTCTCAATAGCTGGATGGCTCAGCTTGGTGTTGTCTCAATACCTGGATGGCTCCAGGTATGGTTTCTAAACTGTCAAACTGCTGAAGTTTTGAAGGTTGAAGAAATACAGCAAAGTATAACAGATGTCTCATAATTTCTAACTTAAGCTGTGCTTTTTTGGGAAAAATTAATAGGTTTGGTAAGGCTCAAGTTGAAATTGTTTGAATGACTTTTTTTTTTTTTTATTTAAATTGTACTGAGTGCACATGAAGATTACTTTATTCTTAAAAAAAAACTGTACCGAGATGATTATGTGGAACATAACTACATAACTAGTGACTGACTACTCTATATGTACTTCGAGAGATGAGTTCTGAAGTATGTTAATTAATTCATACATTTAGAAACAAAGCAACAAACAAAGGTGGCAATTCATGGCATCCACCTACTTTTCTTAAAGGAGGCATCCAGTGTATCAATCAGAAGGCCTGTTGCTTGAGGCTTCTAAATGCTGCAGTCTGTATAGCGACCCGACAGCTAACATTAACTGAATGTGGCATAAGAAAATGACACTGAAATTGAATTTGGTTAATGTTAGCTGCTGATTCGCTATTTGGTCTATGTTGTACACAATTTTCTCATTCTGTTTTCTACCAACAGCCCCCGGTGACCTTGAACATCGGGGCTATGGATTGATGCACACAGATTTCTCCTTTAAGTGAAACAGAAGCCATAAAACTGACAGTTTATTTATCATTGGATGTCCATCTGAATGAACGCAAAAGCTTGGAAATACAAGTTAAGGACTTTTTCAGAATTGCTTAGAATCTTTGTCTACAAATGTCACTCTGTGTGTCCTCTGTGCTTCAACCCCCCACACTGGCGTCATCACGGGCCTGATTATACTCGGCATAGAACAACAACAACTAGAATTCAAGTGATTTTCGGGGGAGCAGGCTTAATGGAAGATAGAGTGTAATCACATGTCCATAAAAAGTAAGATGAAATATCACACACGGTGCACCTGAAGAAAACAGGAAGGAACCAAAAAGGAAGGGAAAAAAAAAACCCTACGCAAAAGGAGTGTATGTGGAGTGCGAAAGAGCACATGAATCAACCGGCCCAGCTCTCTGAGCACCCAGTTCCGCAGGGCTGCACGGGTCTTGAGCTAGTTCTAAATGGCCGTGGCCTTTGGGGTGCCCCATTTATACAGTAGAACTGGTCCCAATCACTCTCCACCAACTGCCCCACTAAACAGAGCCATGCGGATATGTCTGTATGATCATGGGAGAATGATCCAGTGTTGTGTGTGTGTGTTTCTTTTGAAAGTCATATGTGATTCTCTCTACGAGTCTCTCTTGCTTCAAAGGGAATAATGACATCACAGTATGGCACTTGGTCCTCTGTGGCCACAAGACTAAGAGCAGAATGAGTTTCCATTCCCACAGAAAACAAACACATACATGCAACCTCACAGACACACACGCAAGACTGGAGGCCAGCTTATGATTGACACTGTGTGATATAACACTTGTTAGCTTTTTTGTGTGTGTGTGTGTGTGTGCGTGGACTGGCTTCTACGTCAAGGACGCCACATGAGTTATTTTATCTGGGCGAGTTTGTGGCGAGCGTCGCCACATGAAAAGGCCGTGGCCTCCTTTGAGTGGTGGGGAGTGGCGACCAGCAGTCTGCCTGCTGATTGGAGAGCAGAACACCACCTACGAGACCCACGAGCCTGCCAGGGATGTGCTGCAGGATGGGGAGATCAATGAGAATGAGAAAGGCGCACCCGTCTGTGTGTGTGTGTGTGTGTGTGTGTGTGTGTGTCTGCGTGTGAGTGTGAGAGGGAGAACATACCATTAAATTTAAGGCTCCTGGACAGACACAAAACAACTCCCCATGGTGTGTCTGCCTTGAGCACCAGCAACAGCCTTCATGTTGCATGCAGCAAACACTTCATAGCTGCCGACATGAACACACTCACAGTGAACACACAGATGCACAAAAAAACACACACACACACCAAACACACCACAGACACACCAAACGCACACAAAGACAAACCAAATGCACACACAGACAAACCAAACGCACACACAAACACACCAAACGCACAAACAGACACACACACAGACAGACACACAAGAGAGCCAAGAATTCAATGCAAAGCTGTCCTGCAGCTCCACAGTTTAACAGAACTGAAGCCAGAAGCTACATCTGTGAGGGAAAACCGACCGTGACGAGCCTTCCCTCGCCGTGACTATGACAAGCAGTCCGTCTGCCTCTAATGGCCCGCCGCACAGGACTGCGCCTGCGAAGACTACCTGTTGGGCTGCTGAGCACTGGCTGTCATTAATTAAAGCCGAAAGAGATGCTGAAGAGTGAAAATAACGACAGGCACTGGCTTGGCTGAGCACTGCAGGTAGCAGAGAACATTAAATCTGGGTGGCTCACAGTTAGCAAAAGCACAAGTGGAATAATAACACAAAAAGCCTCTTAACTTTGCTAAAACTTTAACTTTGCAGTGAGTTTTGTAGAGAAGGTCTTAGGATGTGTTGGTCTTGTGCTGTTGCTGGTGGGCTTAGTGGAGATGACTCAGTAAAGTGCGGACAGCAACCGCAGTCTTGCGGGAGAGACAGCTGGTGACGGCACGATGGTCTTCCCTGTCTGCATTTGTGACCTTTATGTGAGACAACCAGGGCAACTGTAATCGGCGTGTGTGTGTGGGTGTCGCTCCATCTCTGTCCTTCACACACGCGCTATTAGTCACTGCTGATTGGGGTCAGCGCGACATCCTGATGAGGGGATTTAAAAGGCACCAGGCGACCGGGCCGGGGAAGGCGTGAGTGCGGCGCATGGGGTGAGGTGTGTGTGTGTGTGTGTGGGGGGGGGGGGGTTACATATGGTCAGGCGGTGGTCAGAGTGACCTAGGGACGCGGACGTCACGGTGGGGGTGGAGATGGGAGAGAGAGAGCGAGCGAGCGAGCGAGCGAGGGAGTGGGCGACTAAGCCAGGGCCGAGGGAATAAACAAGAAGTGATTGTGCGTGGGTGGGTAGTGAGCGACGGCGGTGCCGAGCGTGGAAGTGAGATGGAGGGAAAAGAGTGATGTCAGCCCCCGGGCTGGTGAGAAACACGCACAGCGGAACAGCAAAAGTGCCATGGATCAAGTGCTTCTCATCAAGTAGCCTGGATTAGATCGGAGCCCCTTTTACCTCTCCTTTTAGTGTGATGATGCCAAAGCAGTATAATAATCATCTCCTTCTAAGAACAAAATTGTCAATGATTACCTCTTTTTAAGGCTCCTGATGAGCCAATCAGAGTGCCCGGAGGCCTCTTTGGAATTCAAAATTCTTTCACAGCCTGCCAGGCAATGCAGTGATAGATCTCTACTGGCAAGACATTGATTATTTAACTGTATGGTAATCATGAAAGCCATAATCAAAATTTAGCTGGAAAGCCAATTAAGAAGGGGTGATGTGTGTGTGTGTGTACGCTGGAGAACAATTTTCCATTCAATGACTTTTAAAGAGCAATTACATGAAATTATACAGACCAGTCAACTCATTAGCCGTTTCTTTGTGCATGTGTTTACGTGTGTGTGTGTGTGTGTTCATGTACATGTGTATGTGTGAGCATGAACAATAGGAACCTTTGTGCTCTATAGGAAAACTCTGAAAAGTATAAGTACACAGGCATAAAGACCAACGTGTTATATAAGCATCTTCACCCAAGCATCTGTTACTAAAGATCTGTTTCCTTTGCATGGGAGAGAAGAGAGGGAGGAGGGAAAGTGGCAAGGGGGAGAAAGAGAGAGAAAGAGAAATGTGTATGTGAGAGAGTAAAGAAAGAGGAAAAGGGGCATGAAGAGGTGGGGTGGGGGGGGGGGGGAGAGAGAAAGACTTACTAAAAGGTAATAAATGAGTGTGTAATTGTGGGGGAGGAGAGGTTGTTTTGGCCAGTGTCTGAGGGCACAGGGGGAGTGAGGTCTCTCTCTGGAGAACCTGCCTCACAAAAATGTCTCTCACCACACAAAGGAGTCCAATCAATTACAAAGCCAAGCACACATGGCATGAGTGGCTCAGGGGCCCAAGGGCACTCCGCTCAGTGCTGTCCCAGTACACACACACACCTCCGGCTGAGACTGCAGAGCCATACAAGTACACCTTAGGTTACACAGCTGCATATCACTCAGACACACACACACACACACACACACACACACACACACACACACACACACACACACACACACACACACACACACACTCTGCTCCTTGAGTGTTTGAATGCACACTGCAGCTCACAAGTTTCAAACCGTCTATGAGGGCATTAAGGATGGAGCAGGAGAGCAGAGGCATCAGATCAGAGCAGGAGCTATTGCTCCATCACAGCACAGCCAATTGGACGACGAAGCAACTTCAGACGAGACAAAAGGTGAAATATGGAGCAGTCAGGAGAAAGACTGAGAGGGGAAATAATGAGAGTGGGAGCAAGACAGAAGGATGGAATAATGAGAAAAAAGACCACTGATTGACAGAGGGAGGGAGGGAGGGAGAGAGACAGAGACGGAGAGAGAGAGGGAGGGAGGGAGGGAGAGAGAGAGAGAGAGAGGTACAGTATGCATCAAGACATCTCTTGATGGCATCCATCTTAGTAAGCTGATGCCATGTGGGCTCAGATCATCTCCATAGTCAGAAAAAGACAGAATGATAGAGAAAAAGTGAAAACAAGAGAGTAGAAAGAGAGAGATTGAAAGGGGAAAAAAGTTCAATCACTGCTCAGCAAACTCAACACTGTAGCCTCATCAAGTCTGACTAGCAGCCCCGCATGTCAGTGAGGCTGAGAGCCCAAGAGCCCAAAGCACAATCATTGCGTGCACACGCACAATGGACCTGTGTGACACACTGTGTTGGCAGCCCAAATGTGAGTGGGATTCGCAGAGAGGCTGATATCAGCACACCTTTTTTTAACATGTTGAATTGGCAGAAGCAGTCAGTCAGTATTGGTCAGTTCTCTGAAGTAAGCTTGGTTTGCATTTGAATACAAGCAACAACCAAAGCAATCACAAAGCAGTCAGCACACACACACACACACACACAGACACCCACCATTCCTTAGCCATCAATTGGGTATTAGGGCATTAGATTAATTAGGGCATTAGATGAGGTATGTCAAAACTTTGAACTGTACACACAGAGGGAAATAAGGAGTCCGTGCTCACAGCTACAGCAGTTTAAATATACTCACAAACAAGCTCCCATCAATTCACCACACTTCAGTAGAGCCACCTAGCCCAGGCAGTTTCAGCAAACCACACACACACACACACACACACACACACACACACACACACACACACACACACACACACACACACACACACACGCTAATTAGATCGAGTGAATTCTAGGTGAGAAATAATCTTTTTGCCGATAATACATTGTGTGTTTACTCAGCGGACAAATTGCATGTGACTGGACAGACTTCCCAGCAGCTTGCGGGCTAATGTGTAATTCACCCAATCTTGACCAGCACAGGAAGACACACAGACATGCTGGAGTTCTTTCAGTCTGTTCCATGGAGGTACAGCCTGGATGGCCATACTGACACTAATACATGGAAATGAATAAATAAATAAACAAACTAACAAAATTAAGCTGTTGGCAGGCTGCTGAAAGTGGAGATGCTATACAACTCTGAACACTGAATACACATATGCACAAACACACACAAAGACTCAGACCAACACAGACATGCTGTAATCTCTGTGGGTCTGTTGCAAAAGCTTGTAGGTGTTTGAATGGCGACTCCCTGGAGACTGCGCTTGCTTTTCAAAGACCTTGTTTGCTTTTGAAATAGTCCCATGTCTGACAACACACAGACATGCACACACACACATACATCAGCAATGTTCACATAAATATGTACACACACGTACAAAGCAGAACAAGAATGTTTACAGAGAAGTCTACTAAAAAGCCAGAACACAGTACATTATAAATAAACAATGCTTTGTTTGTGTTTGTGGACATGGATGCCCATTCACATACGTCCCCCTACTTTCTGGCAAACATGCCCCCACCCCTACCCATAACCCCTCTTGGGAAACAAAAAGCTTAGTTGAAATCCAAATCTTTTCCGACTCCAATTTATTCCATTTAGGTCAGGCTATCAGGGCCACTTTCACAGTTCAGTTCAGAGTTTGGACTTTGCCACACCATATGTTCCATTTTACACACAGCCAAAGGGTGGAACTTTCACACTTGCGACTTGGGAGAGTCGGCCACAAATGTCACAGAACGTGGGGAACGTTCCCCTAGGCGGATTGATTTTCAGCTATTTGTGAGTTTCTACCCACATTTCATTAGCTGATAAAAACGAAAGCATGCTCATGTAAAAAAATAAATAAATAAATAAGTATGAAATAGGGAACAGGGGAGTGTTAACAGAAAACAGGCACTGGTTGTCTGTATTTCCCATTCAATCCTCCCTACACACACACACACACACACACACACACACACACACACACACACACACACACACACACACACACACACACACACAGTATAAATGCACTTTGGGTTTGGCCCCTTTTCCATTACACTCACATGCTATAAGAAAATGAGAAAATCATAAAGCCCTCTGCAATAAAACATCAATGGCATAAAGAAAATAGAAATTGAAAGTGTAAGAACAGAGTCATAAAGAAAAAGTAAAAGAAGGGCAGACAAAATTATATACAAACCAGAAAGGAAAAAAAAGGGGAAAGAAGCTGCACTTTCAAGTGACTGACTTTGCCACACCGCTATAGCTTGCTATTTTCTTCACAACATACTTTGTCTTTCAGGGCAGTTTTTAGGGCTTCAATCACAAAGTAAGCATTGCTTGCTGGCGTGTGTGTGTGTGTGTGTGTGTGTGTGTGTGTGTTCATATAGGTGGGAGGGCAGGCAGTGGGTCTGCTGTTTTAATTGTAAGCTGTTCAATCCATGCTAAGCTTGTGGCGAGATCTGGGGTTTTAGCTGAGGATTATGTTACGCAGAAGACAGACAGACAAACAGACAGACAGTCTCCCTCTCTCTCATACACACACACACACACACACACACACACACAGACACAGACACACACACACAGACACAAACGCACGCACAGAGAGAGTGAGCAAGCCAGGCAGAGAACACCTTACTCACCATCTCACTTAGAGATCAACAACCTACCCGATTACTCTGAAAACACATAATTGTTTGAAAGCTGCTGATTAATACAAAAGTCACCAGAACTCTCTATGGGCTCAATCATCCGCCTGTGTGGCAGTGATGTCTGGGCTCTGGGCCTGTCCGCTCTGAGAGGAGCGAGAACATCCAGGTGGCTCACCATAGAGTAATGCCGCTGGAAGATAGTGTCTTAAGAGCACATTAGTGGAGAGTCCAGAGAGGATGAGAGGAGAGAGAGAAAGGGGGGGTACAGCAGATGGGGGGGGGGGGGGGGGGGGAGAGCACTCCATCCCTCTCCGCCTTGGAAAAATGTGACCACTGGAATCACAATGAGTGAGCGGTTTGTCTAGAATCAATATAAAACAAATCCAAGGACACAATTACAAAAACCCAGTGCACAAAACCAGCATTTACACTAAACAATCTCAATGTGATCCTCTTTGCAAAAACGAGGACCCTCCTGAATGGATGAAATTAAGCATTGGAGGGTCATCCACCAATTCACTTTTTTCGCCAACAAGAGGTGGATTACATTTATGGTGCAAATCGGAAACAACCCTGATTGCTCATAAAGGGATTCACATCTGCCAAACAGTTCTCCATTTCAGGCTTTTGGCAAATTTGTAATGCAACCATCAAACAAACCACCACATTATTCATGTAGTCCAACATGAAGATTATGCTTTAAAGAGAGGCAAAACAGACAATGCATCAAAGCATTTGATGCGTTGCTGGACTAACATTCTGCACTGAATGTACGATGTTCAAATAGATGGTAAAATAGAAAGTGTTGAAGAGTGGGTGGCTCCCACAATGCCCATCAATCATGCACACATTTCACACATGAGGAGGCGGATGACAAAAGGACAAAAAAACACACATGAAAATGAATTGGCGACTGATGTTTTTAGACCATTCTGGGATGAAAATGTCCACAGAAGAGAGGTGACGCCTTCACTGAATGGGCCCGCTGAGAAAGGTCAGTGAAGTGTGTTTAAGGCCAGCATAATCACTGAAGAGGGCATGCTCCTATTGTCATTCCCATTGAATCCTACTGATGTTCTTTGGTCCTAATGACACACGGTGTGAGAGGTTCATCACCATAGAGATAACCCACAGAAGTGCGCACACACACGCGCACACACACACGCACACACACACACGCACACGCACGCACGCACACACACACACACACACACGCACGCACACACGCACGCACACACGCACACACACACGCACACACACACGCACACACACACGCACACACACACGCACACACACACGCACGCACACACACACAGTCCATTTGAAGCTCATTCTCACATGAATAGCAGCAATGTGATGCCACATCCACATGCAGGCAGAAACTTTCAGTGAACACTGCAGGGGGGGAGGAGAAATGAGGCATTACATACCATTTATAGATCCCTTTTGAGACGTGTCAATACAACTCACTAACACACACACACACACACACACACACACACACACACACACACACACACACACACACACACACACACACACACACACACACACACACACACACACACACACACGGCTACAGGCTGCAAGAAGACATTCTGCACAGCACTAAACAGACCTCATGCTATGCTGGACCAGACAAAGAGATTTGTTGAAATACAGATGTCTGTACATCTCAGCAACGTCACGGCTCTCCAACAATCTCTCATGACTAAAAGACATTGTATAAGCAAGCTATGAGCAACCATACAAGTATGTGACTCCATGCAGCTATTCACCATAACAGTTGTCAGGCTCAATAAAAAACTAAAAACAGTTTGCAAAAGCTGGGAAAAGCCAAACTCCAGTCGTCTGCCAGTGTTGAGGAAATCCTACTGGGGTAGCAGTCAGAATTTCTCGACAACAAACTAATTTTGACAAATGGCAGGTCCTCCCCTTCTTCACCTTACCCAGACTGACTCGATCTGACAGTGGAAGGAGGCTAATTGTAGCCATATGCTTCACCCCTGTGGATTTAAGCAGCAGTTTTACACAACTGTTTGGCCCCATTAGTGCTGTAAAGGAGCTCTTTGAAAATGAAATACTGAGCTGAAACATGGTCAGCCAGAATACAAAAGCTCCTGGGGTAGGGCAAGGCTTAGGGACTTATTGTGTGCACTGAGACAGAAGTAGAAAGAATTCATTGAAAACAAAAGGGAAGGAAGTGAAGTCCACGAAGGACAGGCAGTCTCCAGTAGCCTTGTGCGTCAGGGGTCGGCCTGAGAGGTGACTTGTAGGTGGCAGTCCATTTAGGAGAAGGCGGGGGCCGCAGATCAGTGCTGAGACTAGTGACTTCTCTGAACTTGGCAAAAAAACTTCCCAAGTAGTTAACAACCTCATGGCATCCCTGCCTGCCCAATCTCTATTTTACCTCTTCATTTCGGTCTCCCTCCCTCCATCTCACTCGGTTGCACACTCTTGTTTTTCCAAAGCAGAGACCCCCTTTAGGCTTGAGGACGTCCTCTGTACTTCTCTCGCAAATCAGGCTGATGACTCACAAGGGCTTTGGCTTGTCGTCTCTGTGCACTTCCCCTTCATTTTAGGGGTGGGGGGGGGGGGGTGTTCCTGGGCCAACTTTAGAGAAGGAGGTCTCTTGCATGCATGCCAACTACAGTCCCTGAGGACAGTACTTCTGTCCTAAACAAAAAAAAAAATGACTCATGCACATTCTTTTTTTTTTTTACCCCCTGCCCAGTTTTCGTTTATTTCAAAAACGTAATTTAACTGTCACTTATGGGCAAAGCCAGATGGTGATTTATTCATTCCAACTGGGGGGCGTCACCTACATACAAAACACACCACAACAATAACCGCAACAAAAACGAATAAAATTTGAAAAACGGAAGCATCAACGTTCCGGTGCAGCACACTTCAAACCATCATGACTGCCAATTGTCCCTGTCAAATGAATAGGGCTGAAGACACAAAAGAACAAGCCAAGGCTACTTGATCTCAAACACACAGACAGACAGACACAGACAGATGGTACTTAACACAGGGCAGCAAGCTACCACAGAGCTACAATAAAGGAGATGACATTGCAGAGAGCACCCTTCCGCCACAGGAGTCTTATTCAGCCTCGGACAATGGAGGATTTCCCCGACAACCCTTGGAGAAGTGCTCTTTCCAAATGCCCATACATCACAGCACTCCTATTTATCACACAGCATGATGAAAAATCACATTACTGTGTTGAGACACGCCGAACAAAAGGCCAACTGAACTAAAAGAGCTCAAATGAGGCACTAATTGATCAATTCAGACCGTTCTTTTCAAAATACACCCCAAAACAGGATGGCCTCGGTCCTTTCTTCCAGCAGCAACCCGGAACTAATCCACCTCAAAAAGATGCTGATGGATACTCAACACACACACACACACACACACACACACACACACACACACACACACACACACACACACACACACACACACACACACACACACACACACAGCTCCAAAACAACAATGTTCCAGTATCCCTCCCCTATCTCTGCAGCACAGTAACTCATGTGAGGCATCCACAGTGAAACAACAGTGACAGGCCTGCAGCCTGCTGCACCAGCTGCTGCCAGATGACAAACCATCTCTACACGACATGGAACCGACTCGAGAGAAAAAGAGAGACAGAGAGAAAGAAAGAAAGAGAAAGAATGAAAGAAAGAGAGAGAGAGAGAGAGAGAGAGGAGGATCTGTCGGCCGGTATTTAACCTGTGCCATGGTGAGCTGAAGATCAAACACTCGTGAGCACACAGGGTGGGGGCGGGGGTTTATTTCCACTTAAAAGGCTTCCCCTGCCGGTCACAGACGAATTATCCTCTTGAAGGACGTCGGACCTAGTGAGCGAAAAGCTGGCCCCTTTTACTTGCAAGTGCTTCTTCTTGTCTTTCACGTTCTTTCTACTGTTGCTCGTGGAGACGGAGAACACTGGTCTCTGTTCCGCGTTGGCGTTGCATTCACAAGAAAACACTCAATGGAGCCTTAAAAGGGTGGCAAGAGCGGGAAACAAAGACAAAAAGGGGCAGCGGGAGCTGCAGGACAATGCCTTAAAGGGGAAACCGAGAGGAACAAATAGGAGGAGAGCGAGAAAGCAAACCATCAGAGGCGAGAGGCAAGGGCAAACTGAAGCGCACACAAAGCACACAGTCACCCATGCTGGTGTCCTCAACAGAGGCACATAGGCACGGCTCCCAGCATGCTTTGCTTGCAAGCGAGGCAGGGTTTACCATCTGTACCGCAGCGCTATAAAACGGCTAGTAAACGTCCCGTCCGCTGGTATCAAATCGATTGGGGAGAGAGATCACAGCCTGGGGTGCCTGCACCAAGCTCGCGAGGCGTCTGAAGTAAATAGCATTGTATTTGTCAGTGGCCAAGCAGAGCGATATAAAGGCAGGCATGCGTTTTTATTGTGGGTGGGGAGTCTCGCCTCTGAAGATGACCAGTGCTGGGCTGACGCACCAGCAGGGAGGCCTGGGCTCCATTTCATTCTTGTTTTCACACAGCTAGGGATTCCTAGCTTGGATTCCTTTCAACTAGTGGGACCATAAGGTCTCTGCCCACTCTGCTTTTGTTCATACTAAGAATTCCACTAATCATAGCAGAGCACAGCAGCCACAGGTTTGTCTCCCTTCATAAAAAACGAGCCCAAATGGAGCATCTAACAGTCTTCATCAGGCTCCCCCTCGCTGGCAACCTCAATTAGGGCCTACACTCCACTGGAATATCAATAATGAAACACCACTCCCAACTTCCCCAAATCATCAGTTTTTCTGTACACTAATGCTGCTGACTCAGAGGGTAAAAGGAGGATTGAAAAAAAAGTAGAGAGCTGGTGGAGGAAGAAATAAACACGCACACAAAAAAACAAAAAGAAAAGAGACTGGCAGCAATCCTGGAGGAGTTTCTGCCCTCACCGATGGGTAAAGTGACTGCTCTAAAGGACACCCCAGGGTGGCAAACCCAGCAGTGAAAGAGACTTGTAGTGATGGATCAATGGGGAGTCTCTGGGACCCTTAATGGATGGCAACAGGGGCTAAATGTGCATAATGAAGTGCAGGCAAGGCAAAAGGGGCCGGCCATGGGTTCCGCCTGGGCAAGCATGGGCTGTCTTTCATCTGGCCAGCTGATGGAAGGGGCTCAGCACGGTAGAGCAACAGGTCTAACCCCTGACCAGGGCTCAACAAGTACCTGCTGAATGGAGGGGCCAAGGTGTCCTTTCTTAAACAGACCAGCGGTAAACAGCGGGCAACACTCCTTAACAACATTTCTCTTGAAAGCTGATGTCACTAGTACCATGCACAGAAAGAGTGGAGAAGGCATTTTCTGATTATTTCAGTGCTTCACTCAAGTGCAGAGAAAACTTGCGAAGGAAGTGCAGCAAGACAGAAGCACGACCCTTTACCTCCCGACACCTCTTTGGAGCTCCACAGGGCATGGCATTAGCTACTTTCAGCTTCAACTTTCCCAGACAAAACTCGCTCTTCACAAGGACATTATAGTAGTGTTGGCTGGCTCCCCTTTGCATTAAACTGGGGGCTCTGGCATGAGTCTCCATTCATATTAATGTTAGGGGTTGAGGCTGAGGGCTGTTGTTGAGGGCAGGAGTAGTGCAGGGAGGGGGGGGGGGGGTGGGTGGAGCTGGTTACATGTGCCAGCAACGTACAGGGCCCCGGTGGGGGCCTGCTGCTTCTCCTGATTTCACACTCCATTGACCTCATTAATGTGGAGCAGAGCTAAGGCACCTACACACCGCCTGCCAAGAGAGAGGCATGTAAGGAGGGAGGGAGGGAGGAAAGGGGTGAAGGAGGGAGGGAGCGAAAGAGTAGGAGGGAGCGTGAAGGGGGAAGGAAGGAGGGAGAAAGGGAGAGAGAGAGAAAATATGTGTGTGAGACATAGGGGATGCTATGATGAATGCCTGCACTGCCTCAACTCCCAACTCTTGCTGCCAGCTTAAGGAACACAGGGACTGCTATCCACAACAAGACTGTGATTTGATTCACACAGATGTCCCTGGAAGAACACCCTGTGAAAGCTTGGAGCAGGAGCCCAAGCATGTGTGGGTGAGACTAAGAGTGTGTGTGTGTGTGTGTGTGTGTGCACTGTAAATGTATGTGTTCTTCTGTATGCGTGTCTGAGAACCACACACAATTTCTGCTAAAACATGCACATATCAAAAGTGGAGACATTTTCTCTGAGGACAAGGTAGGTTGCAAAAGAAAGCAAGAGCAAATGCAAGGTCTCATTTCAAAGCTCATTTCAGTGCTGCTATCCACACGAGTAGTAGCGGGTAGAGGGTGCACATCTTCTGAGTTCTGAGCCCCCAGACATCGTTTTTTGTGAAATTGATGCATACGTTTACACACAGACACACAGACACACACACACACAGCCTCGGAGCCCTTATTACAGTCAGTTCCACCAATTAAGCTTTGCACATCTTCCAGGTCCAGAAGGAAGACAATGGCCCATGTGAACTAAGCCAGACAGATAGCTGCTAACATCCTCTCCTCTGAGACATACTGTCTGCCACTGCTCCTCTGAGGCACACACACACACAGACATATATATGCATGCACAGACACACACGCAGAGATACAGAGATAAACAGACACACAAACAGACACACACACACACACACAAAGAGATAAAGACGTGCATACACAAACACGTGTATGCACACACTTGCACATACACGCACGTGTTCAGAGACACAAGAATATAAACGTGCATCCACACAACAGAAACTCAACGATCATGACACACTCATCATTTTCACACCATAAAACAGAACAAGCGCTCCATTATCAAGCATACATCAGATCAATGGATGTCGATTTTAAAGAATGCAGAACACCACAAAACAAGCAAGTGATTCTGACAGACAGTTATCCCTGATGGTGCGCTGGGAGGAACCCAGCAACTCCCTCCTTATTCTCAGTGAAACCAATAATGTAACTTCATTTAAAAAACGCCAGCCTCCATCTTGGCATAAAAACAGCAGAGTATGTCTCTGTATTAGAGAAAATCACACTTCAATTAATGCTCCATTACATTGGCGCTAAGAGGTTGTGTCTGGCAAACAAGCCCTGTTGTTATGGGAGATCACCTTTCAGGAAATTAAACTGATAAAAGTGAGTCACTACTTTGGCAATCAGTGAGAGAGTACACGAGAGGGGGTGTGTGTGTGTGTGTGTGTGTCAGGGAGATAATAATGTTCTGTGTTAAGCCTGAGAGCCACATGGGGCCAGGTTGGCACTTCAGGGACAACTGCGAATGGTTCCACCACATCAGACAAACTCAACAGAGTGCTGAGCAGTCCTACAAACACTTGACTTTATGTCTGAGAGGGGCTATGAGGCGGCCGTGAGTCAGGAGGTATACGTGTGTGTGTGTGTGCACGCACTGTCAAGATGTGTGCACACTCAAGACATAAGCACATATTCAAATGCATTAATCACACACACACACACACACACACACACACCACACACACACACACACACACACACACACACACACACACAGCTTCAATGCACAGATACCTACACAAGCTCAAAGCAGCTTGAGCACAGACAGAAAGACACCAACCAACAAAATCCAATCCATAGACCAACTCAAAGTGACACACACACACACACACACACACACACACACACACACACACACACACACACACACACACACACACACACACACACAGAGAGAGAGAGATAGGCAGACACACCTCGGGGAGTGCGGGAGGCTCCTCGGGCCGTTTGGTGTCTGTGTCTGGGCTGCGGAGCGTCTGCAGGAAGAGAGCGGCTTTCCTCTTGCGCTCCGCCTGCAGCTGCTTCTCCTTGGACTCCTTGGAGGCCTGAGCAAGCTTTTCCCGAGCCGCCGCTGCCAGACGAGCCTCCAGCTTCTGCTTGGCTGGAACACACACACACACACACACACACACACACACACACAGATGATTAGATACATTCAGAGTTATACCTGATACACACTAGGGCTGGGTATCGATTTGATTTCGAAGGTCATAAGTCAATTTGATATGATATCGATTCTAGAGCCATTTTAGTTTCTAAACCAGGTTATGAAATCAGTAAGTGGAACACTTTCACAGCTAGTATGTTTCCATCAACCATTTATACATGGCAGTAACAAACAAAGTCTCCAAAAAACAATAATGTAGCAGAGCCTACTTGTTTTTAAGGTGACATGGCCCCTTTAAGACTGAGAAATAATTAAATACAGCTACGGGCGCAGCTCATAGTGTTTGTTAGGTAGTGAGAAAGGCAGTGCAAGTGTTAAAGCCAGAAGTTTGAGACTAAAATAACAGAGACAGCAGAAAACTCAAGCAAACTTTGGAAATGTTGGTCATTTAGCCTAATAAAGCGGCAACTCCTTAAGCTGTCTGGATATTTAACTGAAATAGCTGCTAATATGTGGTTGTCATCTCCTATACTCAAGAGAACAAAAACCCTAGAGAAATTACTTTCAGTGAAACATGTCAAAGCATTTTCCCAGTACGGGGAAATCCAGGCTACAGAGTCATGTCTACCATGCCTACAAGTGAATGCTTTGATTGCATTTAATTTCAACAGAGAACCACTCACTAAAAGCCCGAATTGCACGCAGATCCCTAATGTCTTGCTGTCCACATTGTTGAATAAAAATAAACGTGGCTTAATCGCAGCTTATCATGACCTAAATGTTGCACTATGATTAGTTGCCGGCGCCGCGGTTGTGAAATGCTGGTTTACACTAAAGCCTACACTCATTTGCAGACACCAAAGTTTTGACACACAAAACACTTCCATGTGCCATATGGACAGCCCTAACACTGATTTCAATGGAGCCTCTGTTTTAAGTAACCGGTATCTCCGATGCACATCTCTGGCACAGTCTGGAAAATAGCTGATATTAAGCAGACATACTGTAGACAAAAGATCGATCCACAAAAAAAAAAAAAAAAAAAAATCAATATTGCATTTTTCAAACGAGAATAAATATTTATTGCGATTTTTTTAACCCAGCCCTAATATACACATCAACAATGGCATAAGACATGTCTCAAAACAGACACACACACGGATATCTGTAGGGGTCCCTGCCAGTTTTATCTCATTCACTCAATCAAGGTAGATGAACAAAGTGAAAGCAGAAAGAACCCCCCCCCCCCCACACACACACACACACTTCAGAGTGTAGTGTGAATTTAAAGCCTCCTTATAGCGGCGCGTCCATAAAAGTGTAGTCAAATGAAGCACCTCCTAGACTTGAGAAGGATCTTGTGGAGATGAGAGGGACTCTATAGATGAAGTGCATATGCGCTGGAGGAGCAGCAGACATGAAGAGGCCTATTGTGACAGTGGAGCATTCAGACAGCGAGAGAAACCCTCTGGTTCAATTAAGGTGCCGCGACAGGAGCAGGAGTGCTGCGCGAGAGAGGAGCCGGTCGTATGATGGGCGCAGACGTGTGTGTGTGAGAGAGAGAGAGAGAGAGCCAGGCAGACAGATAGATAGACAGACAGACAGGGAAACAGAGCAGAAGACAGTGAGAATTATAGAATGGCCCAGAAAGACTGAGAAGTTAGAAGCTTTTGTGACAGAGGAGCCGAGAATATGACTCTTAAAACAAGCCAGTCTATAAGAGACAACAACAGCAAAGACAGGGGAGCGACAGCCAGAGAGAGAGAGAGAGAGAGAGAGAGAGAGATGACAGTAGATAGCTGAAAATTATTGTGTGCACAAAAAAAAAAAAAAAAAAAGACAGAAAAAAAGTTATGCAAGACCAGGAGCGAAATACTGTCGCTGTCGTCGTGACTTTGAATACTAAATATAGGCCTGCCTGTACCGAGCATCACAGGGAGTAGGGAGCGAAAACAACAGAGCCAGAGTCTCCAGACCTACTAGTGCACAAACAAGAGAAAGAGAAAGACACGGAGGAGAGGAGAGGAGGGGAGGAGAGGAGAGGAGGAGGAGAGACACAGACAGAAGGAGAGACTCTGTCTGGGTGAGTGAGTGAGATATGGGCAAAGAAAGTCAATATTGTTTTTCTGACAGCCACAGAGATAAAGCATTGCTGAATGGAACTGAAAAATGAGCTGGGTATGTGTGTGTGTGTGTGTGTGTGTGTGTGTGTATACGTTTGTGTTTGAGGTGGATGGGGTGTGCAGTCAAGAAAGGAAAAAAAAAAAAAAAAAGGCATGGAAATGGGAGTGGAAAAAAGCTGCAAGAATAAGACAAAGAGAATGAGGGTAAGAAGGGGGGAAAAGGCCCAATATGAGAGCAGAAGCAGTGAGAGACTGGGAGCGCTGAGGCAGCACCACCCCACCCTGATTTGATTTGCTCCCATACCTGACGAGCAGGGTCTAACCAGCCGGACGGTTTCCGAGACAGCCACTGAACACAAACTAGCCCTAACTCGTTTCCCTGTGTGTGTTTGTGTGTGTGTGCGTGTGTGTGCAACAGAAAGGACAGCAAGAAAATGTTTAATCTTACTTGTTCTTTTCTCTCTATTGGTGTTAATGAGTGAGTACACAGAAGCACAAGCCTGTTTCTCTAAAGTCACTTCAAAAGTGCTTCATCGACTCCAAATCCAAGTTTAAAAAAAAAAAAAACCCCACTGTGTAGGGGGTGGGGAGTGGGAGGTGGGCTGGACTACACTGCTGACCTTGCTGCGCATGTTTTTTCCCCAACGAAAAGACACAGGAGTGAACAGCAGCGTGTTTGAGGGGGTGAACACACAAGTGAGCGTATGTGTGTGTGTGTGTGTCAACAGCAATCCTGGGGCTTCCTCATTAAGCTCCATTCATCCTCCAGGAGGCTGCTACTAGTACACTTCTGAATCGCTCCACTCCACCACACACACCCACCCCTCTCCTCTTCCTCCTCCTCCTCGTGTGCGCAGGGACCGGGTAAATTAGCCTTCCATTGTGCTAATCTACCTTCACAGGTCAGAGCAGGCAGAGCCATCGCCGACGCCATTCGAGATCGCCGGCTCACGGGTCGCTGCAGAATTACGCCGATGATCATCATCTCTTTCATAGTCATCATTCGATGGCGACCCGGCAACCTTGGAGTCTCCGCCTCCAGTGTTTCCTCGGCAGCAGTGGATGTTCTTCTTTTCTCTTGAGAGCCCTCACGGCTAAGCACGCACACACACACGCAGGCAGGCTCTGACAAAAATGCTTTGTGAGAATTTCAAAGAATCTCTCTGGTAACTTTAAATGATTTTCCCACACACTGATGCCCTGCATCATTTTGCCGCACCAATGTTTTTAGCTTAATGACGCAGAATTCTTTTTTTTCATAACGTGCGTGCTCTTTGACTTGATCTCTGATTTTAAGCTAACCGCTAACGTGTTCGTGCTGGCCTTAAAAGAAGCGCTTTTCTGCAAGTGGAAGTAGTGAATGACCAAAACATTAACTCTACAATCCAATCCATTAACTCCACAATTCACTACAAATGACAACATTAACATCACAATCCAAGTGATGTATTATGTCAGCAGAAAAAGCAGTCACATACACACACGTAACAAAGTACAAATAAACAGAAATAAAGCACACGCACATACACACACACACACACACACACACACACACACACACACACAATATGTTTAACCTTGCAACTATAACCTGAAACATTAACTCTCCAGACATCCCTACACATCCATATTTCGCAGCATGATAAATGCACAAACTCAGTTAGCCTGAGGCATGTGTTAGGTGCTCTGTCTTGCTTTGCAAACAGAGGCAGTCCTTGCTTTGACCTGGGGGCAGGACAGGTGCAGGGGTTCATCGATACAGGTTAGTTTCCTCCGGGCCCGATCGAGGCACAGCTGGTGACCATGACACACACTGAGCTGCCCCAAAGCCGTCCACTGCTGGTCTATGCTTTTGATGTGCCTCTGCTCCCTTTTTTTACCTTTACTACACACTCACCACTTCCTCAAACTCTCCATTCCCTCACATTTCCTTTCAGTTGCCGCTGTCTGTTTAATGAACAGACAAGTGGACAGAAGAAGGCCAATTGCATCAGTAGCCTAATCCTGTGAGAGGAACACAGTGCTGTGGTTGAGTCTACTGATTGGAGCCCTCCATCACCACCAATCACCTGTCTCAATACTCTTAAGGCAACCTGATGTAAGAGAGATGCGTGTGTGTGTGTGTGTGTGTGTGTGTGTGTGTGTGTGTGTGTGTGTGTGTGTGTGTGTGTGGGGTGGGGGATGGAGACAGGAGTTCTGGTACTATCTGCAACATCAGGCTGTGTTGAGTCCTCCTCAGGTATGCACAGACGACAACAGAAAACACAGGGAGGAAAACAGAGAGGAAAAAAAAAAAAATCACTTCTGCCCAGAAATACGCCAAGAAAAACAATGTGCAAGCCAGACATGAGTGGAAGACTGAACAGATTTTAGACACCGAAACATAAACATTTATACACACGCACGCACGCACACACACACGTGCGCATATGCAGAGCGCTCCAGGCCATTTCCTTTCAGACACAGTCAGTGGGTTTGATTGAGTGCCGTCCTTCTCTCGCTCCTGCTCCAACACTGATTGACACCCACCTAATCTACACTGCTGCTGAGCCAGCTAGTGGAGGAGGAGGCTCTACCCACACCCACACACACACACACACACACACACACACACACACACACACACACCCCTACCTCTGAGCTCACATGGTCTCGTTCTCTCTCTCACTCACTCACACACACACCTACCTCTGAGCTCACAAGGTCTCGTTCTCTCTCTCACTCACTCACACACACACCTACCTCTGAGCTCACAAGGTCTCGTTCTCTCTTTCTCACTCACTCACACACACACCTACCTCTGAGCTCACAAGGTCTCGTTCTCTCTCTCTCACTCACACACACACACACACACACACACACACACACACACACACACACACACACACACACACACACACACACACACACACACACACACCCTCTGCAACCCTCATGATCATCTGACCTCTTTGATACAGCAGAAAATGTAACACTTCTTCTGTAACAAGCTGTCAATCCCCCAAGTCTTCCTAAATGTATGTACACACACTCACTCTGATCCCGTGGGCTGTTCAAACACTTTGGCATTTACCTCAGAGTTATTCTGGTTGCTCAGCTGGGCTCGTGCACGATCTTTTCCCACAGTGCCGAGCAGACAGTGCTGTATTGACTTTAGGGCTCAGCTATACGAACCGCAGCTAAAGGGACACACTGTCTCAGCTTTGCCATATTAAAAAGAGCTACTGTGAGCTTTGTACATTTTAGGTTAACACATGATCTGAGGACGGCAACCGAATGTGAAGACACAACCATACTGATGTCATATCAAAATCCTAAATCCTAAACCAGGTCAAGATCTTTGCCTGAACACCACATTGTCCAGATATCCTCTGAAGGCAGGACACAAAGCAGCTGTGTTAGATCCAACGCCAGCGAACGCAAAGCTGTTTCAAGACGACTTGTCACGAAAAGCATGCCATGAAAACTCCACCTCCAGGAGTTTTAAGGACAGGCCGTCCGAGAAATGCTCCTGGAGTCTTGCCTGGGGAATTCACTTTCATGTCTTCTTTTTGTGTGTGTGTGTGTGTGTGTGTGTGTGTGTGTGTGACTCTTTAGACAGTTTTGTGATTCATGAGCTAAATTAAAAAAAAAAAAAAAAAAAAAAACGAGCTCGGGGTAAACAGCATTTTAATGATGCCGTCGTAATGGCACTATTAGCGTACAATGAGATAAGTGTCTGGGCATTATGGAGAATGATGCCACTGCCATGTTTGTCAGCGATGAGCTGGTTTTTAAATTTACGAAACGCAGCAAATATTGTGCAAGCTTTCCACCATGTCACTGCGAACAGAGGAAGAGACAGGCTTTTGAGTAAAAGGACACTTGACAAGTTAGCAGGCTCATTTCAGTCAGTGGGTGTGTGCATTCTTGCCGAGTTGCAGGAAAAGCCTTTTCTCTTGTTTATTTTTTTTTCTCATTTTCCCCTCTCTCAACTTCCCTCATCCACTATTGCGCCAAGAAATCTATAGGATGTGTGAACTTCTCTCTCATTAGGAACTTCTGCGAGCTGCACCTCAGCCAAACTTGGTGATTTTTCCACGCTGGCCTCGAAAAAAAAAAAATGTTGCCCTAACCTGTGGGTTAGCAGTGGAAAATTACCGGAGGAACAATGAGGACGGCAGAGCTATTGTTTTATATTTATTTATTAATATTTCTCCAGGTGACAGGTGGTCATTAAGTGTGGTTTGGGGACACTGTGTGTGCCGGCAGCTTTGAACTTCTCTAGTTTGGCAGACGGCGGGAGGGGGGGAGGGCTGCTTTTGTCACACTTTCAGGCAGTCATGAAAAAGTCATCGCCCAGAAAACTGCCTGTGCTTAGGGTTTGTTTTTTTTTATGTTTTTATTTTAAATGGCTAACCTTTTCATCCTCTCCCTGCACATCCTTCCAATTAAAGGATCTTCTAAAGACACCCTTTTGCATAAGTGACTAAAAACAAAACTGCACCGTGGTCTGCAGGAGACGGCCTTAACCTGGGGTTCTTGAATGGTGTCTGAAAGTGCTCTGTTTCACCCTACCTGGCGCCCTGGGCCGCCTTGGGATGAAGAGTTGAGGTTGATGCCTACCTTGTTTAGCCTCCAGCTCCTCCAGTGTGAGGGTGGGCTTCTTCTCCTCCGGTGGGGGGGCTGCGGGGGCCTCTCTGACAACCTGCGCTGCCATGGCGACTCCACTTGCGGTGGCTGAACCCGTTCCCCCGGCTGCTCCCGCCGCTCCGCCTTCCAGCTCTTCCTCGGCGGCGCGCTCCTCGTCCGAGTCGTCGTCCAGGCGCACGCGGTTCTTCTCCAGCGGTAGCATGTCGTTTTCTTTGGCCTTGATGGCGAAGGAGATTGGTGCAAACGATGCTGGTGGCAGTCGACGGGGAGGGGGGGGAGAGGGGGGGAGTGACAGGGCAAGGCAAAGAAGCCGGGATGAGAGAATTACTGAGCAAGTAAACATCACTTGGGCTTTCATTTTAATATATATGTTTGCCACCTCCGGGATGGCACAGGGAGCTCTTGACACAGCCCTTTATTACACCCTCCGAAACAAACATCTCTCTGCAAGATAAACTGCAGCTCTCAAATTGAGAGGTAGCGAAAAGGATGACAAGTGTCATCTGGGCATCAACTGAAATGTACACAAAATGACCATTACGCACCCCCCCCCCCAAAACACGCGCACGCACACTCACGCACGCACACACACCTCAAAGTGCAGGAGGAGACATGCGGGACAGCTTGCCAAGGGGTGGGGTGGGCAATAAGTGTCAGTCAGGCCTGTGGAGGTGCAGGTGGGTGGTGTCTCAGCCCTCAAAGGGCAGCTGGGACACCGGTTCCTCCTGGTCCACTGCATGGTGCTTACCTTTAATTAGTTTGCCCTCGTTAGGGGGCTTGTCGGAGGAGCCGTTCGCCGAGTCGTCCTCGGTCCCTCTCCGCCTTTGGCCCACTCTGATGGAGAGAGAGAGAGAGAGAGAGAGAGAGAGAGAGAGAGAGAGAGAGAGAGAGAGAGAGAGAGAGAGAGAGAGAGAGAGAGATGAGAGTTCGTTAAAGCTAGAAAACCTGGTTTCAAGAACAAAGAATTTAACTAAAAAACAAAAAAAAAAAAGACAGGAAAAAACACCTCAAACACTTCAGCCTCCCTCTTTAGCTTGCATTCGCATTCTGAAACACACACACTTATGTCTGAGTAGTCCAGATCTGGAGTGGCACTGAGCTGATGGAAGTGTCTCTGTGACCTTTTGCATACCACCATCCGGAGAAGTCGAGTGGAAAGAAAAGTAGAGATGAAGAGTGAAAGAAACAGTTGGGTCAAGAGACCAGACAGAACAGCAACAAGGAAAGACAGACTCTAAGACTACTCACAACTCATTCCATAGCCTGGTCTATGTGGTCTCTCTTGATCTGGAGCTGCCTGTCTGTAGTGTGATGAGCCCATGAACCCTTCTCAATTACTAGGAGCAACTTCAGGTCGGGACTAAATGGAGCGTCTGATTTGTGAGACCTGTTTGCATCATTGGGAGACACATCTTAGCTTCTCCTCACCTCCATCTGTTTGGCTGTGCCGGCATACATACTCGACTTCTCTCTTCTGTCTTTCGCTCTTGCTTACTCTATCCCTCTCTCTTGCTCTCTGCCTCTCATCCCTTTACAAGGCTCATTTGAGCTGGACTGAAAATGTACAGCCATTCATCTTCTCAAGACTTGAACGAGGGAAGAAATCACCAGAATGTTCTAGAGGTCCGACTCTGGCACGCTCGCTCCGAGAAAAATAGGGCATTGCCACGGCGCAGCAGTGCCATCCATCGCGTCACCCTGACAGCGAGCACAACCCTTCGGGGCTCATCAAGCACTGCCTGCTCATCGGATGCTTCCTCCATGATGGACCCAGAGGGAGCCTCACCGCTCTCGCCCCGCCTGCCAGTGTGCGCTGCCAGTCTGCCCCACGGGGCTCCAGGCTAACTGCAGCTCGCCACGCTCCTACTGACACCAGCAGCACCATGCGACGAGGTTTGGGGAGTTTGGAAACACACACAAACGCACACACACATTCAGACATAGACATTCTCACTCTGGCTTAATTCTTTTCATTTCTGGTCCTTCAATTGTGTTCTGGAACAGACAAGCAACACAAACGAAAACAAAGAGCTGCTCGCATTGTTATCTATTTTGAAGGCTTCAGAGACCTCCTTCTAGACTCTGTACGAGACAATAAGGACAAAAGAGAGCAGAGTGTGATGCAAAGTACCCTGTCTAACAATGCAGCAAGGAAGGCCAGAAGAGAGGAGGGAGAGAAGGAGCAGGAGATATTAAATTAGCACTAGTAAATTTACTTTGAAAACTGTAAAAATT
>PYXC01001973.1:0-27844 GCA_015244755.2 Tenualosa ilisha | reverse complement strand
TTCCCCTGTGTATTAATTGGTTTCACCTGGTCTCCATGCTACTCTGTCTCTCGTGTCTCTCCCAGATCCCTGATGTCTGGCCTCGTCATTCATCCCTAGGATATGTTCCGAGTCAGCCGTTTGATCCTTCATCTCCTGAGACTCTCCCGTGTGTCTAGCTCCCGTGCTCCTGGACTCCTTCGTGATTGGTATTGTCAAAGTCCTTATTTAATCGTGTGCTTTCGTTTGGACCTCATATACTTCTGTTACCTGTTCTGGTTTTCTTTCCTTCGTAAACTTCTGAGCGTTATAGTTATTTCCTTACCCTCCGCCTAGCGGACGTTGACTTTAGTAGGATTCTGTTTATCTGTTTGAAAATAAATCCCTTTTTGTTTAAAAGTCAAGTCGTGTCTAGTCTGTGCCTGACATATACAGAATCAATTTTGTTTTAAGTCTGAGTTTTGTGAAAATGAACTTCACACACTGTATACAATGGTTTTATGTACCAAAGATGTATTATACCCTGTAAACCAGGGGTTCTCAAACTTTATTTGGCTGGAGACCCCTCATGGAGCAAAATATTTTGGAGCAGAGGGACCCCCCATAATCACAACAAAATTTTAACCATATAAGATTACAGCCATTTGCTCTTTCAGACGCTTTTGGACTCTTATTCTAAAAACATATTTTGCTAACACCAAAACAGTTTTAAATGGGCATGTCATTGCATTTGGAAAAACTTGACAGTGCAGGAGCAGTTTTAAAGGACTGATATTTTTTGTCAAATCTAGGCCTACTGTGTAACCGTTTGTTTAACAAAACTAACTAATATTCATTTTGCTTGCAGTTAATGTTAATGCAATGTATGATGTAGGCTAAGTTGTCACTAATGTTATACAATGTGAGTGGGCTCTACACTGATCTCTAGTATTTTTCTCACTATTAGACAAGTTTATACTTTGTAGCAAATTCTTTAATGGACCCCCTGGCAACGGGAAGCGGACCCCAATTTGAGATCCAGTGCTGTAAACATACAATGATCTCTGGCGGGTGAAACCAAAGATTTCAGGTTTGGAGTCTGAAGAAAAGATTTCTGGTTGATTCCTTGTGCTTCTCGGCCCAAGTAATTTTCTTCTTCATGTTCTTCCTCTAGCTCCTCTGAACACCAGAGTCCTTTCAAGCAAGTCACTTTTAAAGGCTACCAGGCAATGTTTTTAGATTCATTTACTAGCTTCTTACTCACTTCAATGATTAAATGGCCCATTACGGGTGAATGAAGGCTCTCTCGGCCACCTCTAGCGTAGATTATGCGTTGATTGGCGAGTTGGTGAGAACAAAACTGAAACTGAATGAAACCCAAATCATGTTTATTCACGGCTTGTCAGTCAAAGCAATGCTATGAAAATCATTGCTGGTTCCTATTCTTTGGTTTGCAAACAAATTCACATTGATTGGTGAAAATGGACCATTAGATCCCCTGTGTCATCCACATAATTCAGAGGTGGAAGTTAATTACATTGATCCTAAAAATTTACTCTGGTGTCACATGTGTAAGCAGATTGCAAATGCACAGTGAGCACAAACATTTTTTGGGTCAAATACCATTGTCACAATGTAAAAAGGTAAAACTCTAAAGTCCTGCAGGAGAATGCTAACAAAAGCAGAAGTAGGACTTACTCCATGACTGGTAGACTTCACCAAAGCTCTGAGCAGAAACAGCAGTTTGGAAAAAAGACAGAACAGAACCATACAAACATCCAAATCAGCAACAATCAAAACCTCAAGCCACAGGCAGGAGAAGCACTGGGTTATCATGAGGAGTCTAACAGAGCCAGATGTGGTTGTGGACCATAATTTATTTACTGGTTAAATGTAGAAATCCTTTTCCTTCTAACTGAAATCAACTGACAACATTGTTGAAAGAAAACAAATGTGTGTGTGGCTGTAGGGGGGGATTCTCAGTTTCAAAACCCCAGACCTGCATCCGATACATTTAAAGACACACCTCATTTTGGTACCCTACTTGCTCTCACTTGCACACCCTAATCAGTGTTGTCTATGCTCTCTGTTGTAGTCTTTTACTGTTCATTCTCTGTTCTATTCTATTCTATTGCATACTGGTATAATGGATGAAGTATCTGTTAAGTATAAACACCCAAGGCTTGCTCTGTACCCCAGAATGGTTCACTCCCTGATGTGACCCAACTGTGTTGACCTTAGAAATAGATTTTGTAGTAGTTCTGTAAAATTAAGTGTAGAGAACTATATACAGAGTCAATTTTGTTTGAAGTCTGAGTTTTGTGAAAATTAACTTGACACACTGTATACAATGGTTTTATGTATCAAAGATGTATTAGACCCTGTAAACCAGTGGTTCTCAAACTTTATTTGGCTGGAGACCCCTCATGGAGCAAAATGTTTTGGAGCAGAAGGACCCCCCATGATCATAACAGAATTTTAACCATATAAGATTACAGACATTTGCTCTTTCAGATGCTTCTGGACTCTTATTCTAAAAACATATTTTGCTAATGCCACAACAGTTTTAAATGGGCATGTTATTGCATTTGGCAAAACTTGACAGTGCAGGAGCAGTTTTACAGGATTGATATTTTTTTGTCAAATCTAGGCCTACTGTGTTACTGTTTGTTTAACAAAACTAACTAATATTCATTTTGCTTGCAGTTAATGTTAATGTAATGTATGATGTAGGCCAAGTTGTCACTAATGTTATACATGATTAAATGGCCCATTACGGGTGAATGAAGGCTCTCTCTTTTACTTTCCTTTATATGACTTTTACTGACAACCATGTCCTTTCCTCCAGTACACACACAGACACACACACACATTTCTAACCCATGATTCATGATTTCTTTGTGTCATGAATCATGGGTTCAGAGTTGTGCTGACTGACCAGGTAATCAACGCAATTTCATACGGTTCATACGTGAGATATTTTTGGTTTCTTACTGCAGCAAGGTGACCCTGGCATCCAGCACTGTAAATTTGCGAAGAGGCCATAAGGGGAACCAAGAGTTTTTATACACTTTGAGTCATTTAACCATTAGAGTGACTAGAAAGCTGGCAAACTAACCTGAAAACTGCCTAAAATCTTGCAAAGTGTTCCTAAACTCAGTGGTTGTTCCTCATATGTTTATCAACAGGCAGATCAGAGATAACTTTATGAATCTACAGAACCAGGTTCCTGAACTTCCAAACTCATTGGTTCATTTCAGCCTTCTGTAGAAACAGAAGACCTTTAGGTCCATACTCGCTTCAATCACCCCCACTTGATGCGGGTCCCTTCCTGTCTTATATTACCAACTCTCTCACAGGTAAGGTTCCCCAATTCATGGACGTATCAGCCCAGATACAGTTAATGTAGTTTACACCATTAAATTCACCCATGACTGTGGTAATTTGAAAGGGGAAGATGTGTTAACATTTTGAAAAATACTGTGACCAGGAGTGCCAAAAAATTTGAGGTTGAGAATGAGCTCATTTTTGTACATGTGAGTTAAGGTTGTGCAAATTAAGTGTCTGGTCATACTGTATGAAAAACTTATAAAACACCAGAGTGTCTTACGAGTGAAAACTTCACTGTAAAACATTGCAGCCTCATTTAGTTATGTCCACTTACTGCCTCTCTTTAACTCAAAGAACTCTGCCAATTTTGGGATTTTTAACTCAACTTTACGAGTTTTAGTAAATATACTATACTTCTAGTCATCCATCGTGTTGTTGGATAAAACTCTGGGACAGGCAAGTTAATAGAAAAACAAAATGGAGCCTGTGGCCTACCACATATTCACAGAAGTGTCAAAAATCTGATCCAACCAGCTCTAAATCAGCTCATCGTAATCAGCACTCAAGACTTGTTAGAAGGAAAACATGGCAGAGTTTTTACATTCTGAACCCGGGATTGACACCTCTGCTCATTCATGCTATGATACTCTTGTGTAATGTCCTAAAGAAATCTTAATCTATTTAATGGCTAATATTATAAGAAGTTTCCACCAATAGGCATTTACATCAGTGAGAGACTAAATATCCTTGCTGGTGAACCTTGTCTGACCTTGAATTCTCGATCCTTACATATGGTGGTCTCCCAAGGAGGTAGGCCATCATCCTACTCTACGACATGGATTTAGTTTCATGTTCTTGAGTTTTTTCAGTCAAGTTTCGTACACGTATTATTGGATTTCCAGGAATTATTTTATCGGTTCATACCACAGCCTTTCAGTCCCATTGTTTACACACTTACTCACTCACTTCCTCACTTCAAAGACAGTTATAGCCTTTATATATTAGAATGGCAGTGATGTTTTTAACTTGGAGATGTTAAAATGTGTATGGCTTTATATGTCTTCAGGCTCATGGCACAAACCTTGACGTGATAATGGCAGGGATAGAAGTTGGACTGCTGATCAGACATGAGGGCCATCTGCAGGACGCATTCCCTTTGGAAGTCTTCAGTGTGGCTGTGGTAGTAGAGGAGAAGATCATCCTACATGACATCAGAGATGTGCCAACCGGCTTTGCCATGTTACTGGGCGCCATCTACTGCTTTAACCTTGAGTACCTACAAAATATGAGGTATTCTTTTGAGTTCCTGCAGAAGGTCATTATGAACATTAAATCAGGCCAATGCTCAGTAAGAGTACATGGACTAAGAAATAAACTGCTTAGATATTGTATGTAAAGGAAAAAAAATAAAAAATCTTCTGTTCAATTACACAAATGTTCTTTGTGACTGTTGTGCGGTAACAATGTTGAGCATTGACTGTTGATTACATGACTGTTCATACTGTTTTGGTCATGTTTCACTTTTTTGTTTATTGTTCAGCCTTGCTCCACCTTTTCCATGTCTGCAACCTTCTACCTCCCTCCCTCTCACACTCTGTCTCTCTTTCCCTACAACCCCATTTTGTCTAGCTAAAACCCTACCTCACCTTCTCCATGTCTGCTACCTTCTCACTCTCGCTCTCTGTCTCTCTTTCTCCACAACCACATTCACACTTATGTACAACCCTACCCCACCTTCTCCATGTCTTCTACCTTCCCTCTCCCCACAACCCCATTTTGTCTAGCTACAACCCTACCCCACCTTCTCCATGTCTGCTACCATCCCCCTCCCTCTCTTGCTCTCTGTCTCTCTCTCCCCACAACCCCATATTCTCTAGCTACAGTCCTATCCCACCTTTGTTATGTCTGCTACCTCCTCCCTCCCTCTCTGTCTGTCTGTCTGTCTGTCTGTCTGTCTGTCTGTCTCTCTCCACAATCCCATCTTCTCTTGCTACAACCCCATTTTCTCTATCCTTTGCCCTGTTTGGTTAGCTGCTTGGTTGTGAAGGCATGAGAATAATGTATGGTGTGCAAGCTTATACACGTTTTTCGAATAAATTTGGTTAAATGTGAGCATTCTGTGTGTTTTGTCATATACCATGTAAGTTGAAACAAATTTGGAATTTAAATCTTTTTAACTTGAAATGGAAAGTCTTATATCACATAATGGGCCCTATCATGCCGCGGCACACTGTGCATTCACGACATGCGCATGGTATCATTGCTATTCTGTGCCAGCACATCGTTCATTTTTTCCGGCAAAAAATCACGTTGTCTAGATAGCAGATGACACTGCGCCATCATGGGTGTGTCAGCGAAAAGAAGAGGTGTGGTCTGGCGCAAAGCGCGCCAGATGCTATTATAAGGATGCAAAAATGAAATCCGCCAGTTCGCCAGTTCGCCATCGTCAGTTGCGCATTGCTGAAAAGCTATTTTAGGGGCGCACAGCGCTTTGGGATATGAAAGCGTGCACAATGCGCGAACACCATGCTTCTCTCATCAGCAGGAGCGCGCAGCAGAGTTTATACAAAAGTTTTTCATGTACATCACATATATCACAATATTATTGCCGTTGAAAGCTTTTGTTTCCCCCGTCTTCTAACATCATTGTACCGCTTTCGGCACTGTTCGGATGTTCTTTTTTTGCCAAAGGCAGACATAACTGAAGATATTTCCTCCCATACTTCCTTGACCCGTGGAGGTTTGGGGGCATTCTTTCCATCCCCGAAGATAACCTGTTCACACGCTTTTACCTCACGCACTAGCAGATCGGTCTCCTCCATCGAAAAACGCTCCGGGTAAATTCGCCATCATAATAGCAACACACCATGGAAAATGCGCCGCTGGCTTTTAAAGGGAATGTATAAATCCTGATTGTATGTTACACCCAAAACACACCCATGACTAATGAAGTACTTTAAGACCAACCCTTTTGAACCATGCGCCTGGCGCAATGTTCGCTTTTCCCGCCATCAAAATACCAAATTGTGTCGGGCACGCCCCCAAAGCAACTTGCGCGACTGACTTTAGACAATGCGCATATGATCGTCAAAATAGAGCCCAGTAAGTTATTTTAACCTAAAACAATGAGTTACAATAATGCACAAATGTTTGTTCAACTAGCTGAAGAAAGTGTATTATATTTGTGATGTTTAATATTGAATTGTTTTAACTCACAGTCACACTCACAGTCTTAAGTTGAAACAACAAGTGATTAACAGTTCTCTTGTACTGACAGTGTGCAATGTTTTTTTGATTCAACTTAAAGTATCAAGTTGAGACAGCAAGTAATAAAAACTTAAATCAACTTTGACAACTTAAAACATAATGTTGATACAACAACAACAATGTAGTACAATGAACTTTTAAAATTTTCATTTCTAAGTTGAAACACAGAAAAACCTCAAGTTGAGTTAACATGCGTTTTCAAAGCAGCAGGTTGACTTTCATTTGCAAGTTTACCCAATTTGAAATGTTTTACAGTGTTGATAACGACAATGAAAATGAGTTGAAAATGACAATAGCTCTCCGTTCTTAGTTCTATTCGGACAACATGTATTTGTGAGCAGTGGGTGACAGGATGAAACTCCCCCACTAGTCACAACTGCATACAGTTCTGTAGCTCCAATGGACGCACCCCCCAAAATCATTCACAGAAACAGGCAGTTGAGCCCATAGATGTAACCCTTTCTATACCTATGATTTTATTAGTTGTATGACTTGTCACCTGTCTGTATCTTTAAGCTCCAGGTCTAAAATGGCTTGGTAAAATGTGTGCTAATTTACAAAGTTTTTCAAAATCACTGTGGTTCAAGAGCATACAAAGGGGTGTTGTGTTTATTGCAGCAAAGGCAAACAGCTGGATCTAAGGAAGAACAATAATATGACCAACTCAATTTGACCTGTATTTGATTACACTGACAGACACTGACATGTCATATTATTATAGCATGGGCTGAGTCCCAATATCCCCCCTAATCCTAAGACATGTACCCGTAAAGATTTAACTGGTGAAATCTTTACGTCACTTAAAGTGGACATATGCAAAAATCATTTTTTTATGTGATTTTGTATTTTCATTTGGGTCCCTAATGTTTTAACAACCACATACAAGAAAAAAACAAACAAACAAACAAAACATCCATCTAGTTTCTGTGAATCAGTTTAAAGATATAGATGTCAGAAAACATGTACTACAATCAGCCATTTGGACGTTTAGCCTAGGGTATGGGAGCTAGGCAAAACTACCCAGCCCCCCATCTGAAAATTTGCCCAATTACAGCCTCTTATTAGATGGTCAATGTTCCGCTATTGCTGGGTTGTCAGTCACTTTGTGCAAGTTGTGCACGATGCTGCATAGCCCTCCTGAACAGGTTCAAATAAGAGATGCTTGTCATTAGCCTGCATCAACCCAAGCCACAGGCATGAGAGAGAGTCAAATAAATGAGAAAGCGGAGAGAACAAACTAGTTGCTTCTAAAAATATTTTGAGATTTTTTGTCCGGGTTCAGAGAAAATAAAAACTAACGGCACCATTCAGTTAGTGACAACTTCAAAGTCTGACGTTTGCCATGAGATAGACAAAGGTTGATAAAGGTTAATGATCTAACATCTAACAAATAAAACTTACAAGCCTGATTCGAATAATGTCCCACTCTAAAGAACTTACCTATATCAGCAGGGATCAAGCACACACCAAGTTACTCTTACTACTAGGCATTCTAAGACGGAGACGAGTGTCAATCTTAACCATATATGACGATGATCACATTTTAGTAACTCAAATTTAATTGTTCATGACAGTGTGTTTTATAGCTGATGAATGTACACATGGACTTACAAGTGATAAGTGTTTTAACATCAATATCAGCCACTAATACTATTTAACTGACCTAGCAAAGACAGCTCATTTTTGTCAGACTAGCCAAATTCACATCTGTGATCTCATATATGATCTCATAATGTCATCGCAACCTGTTGCTATGCTCTCAAAGGCCAACTGAAATGAGAACACTGCATTTCCTTATGCATATTAATAAGTCTCGATTAGTAACGAGAAACAGCCTGTTCTGAAGGGAACAGAAATAGAAGGGGAAAGATGCAGGTGATAATACCAATTTGTGAGTTATTTTTAGCAAGCTGCTTCAGAGATGTATATATGGCGCTCAAAGGCCTGAAAAAAATATATTATGTCCCCTTTAATGCCAGTAAAGGCCTTGAGGGTTCAGGTCTTAGCACAACATTCAGATTTAGCCATGCATGTTCAAAAGCCGAAATAACTAGCTCTTCAGAGAAAATGGCTGAGTTTCTCTTGAGCCAGAGTTAGGCGATCGATGCAGCTCTGGATTTCGTTGCGACGGCGGCCAGCATCTGAGCCCTCGCACAGGGCCTTCTCCAGGTCCACACCCTCTATGAGGCTCAGCATCTCAGTACACAGCACCCGTGCTGACTGCCTCAGCAGGAAGAACTGGATCAGCATGGGGATCTGATCTGCCAGGCGCTGGATCACTATCTAAGGAGGCAGCAGGACACAGAGAGTGAGAGAGAACCAGGACAGACAGTAGTTTAGCTGGGCCACCGTGACCACATGCTCATTTTGCTGAAATAAAGGGAAACAATCATTCATGAATTAATGAATCCCACTTTTAGCACTGCATTTCAAGAATGTACTGTTATCAGTGTGGATGTCTGGAAATATCTTGGTGAAATAAAGCAATAATTACAACCTATTGGTAACACATTTTATTACTGTGCCCTTATTACAGCATATTAACAACTTTATTACAATGAAACAAACTGTACCAAAGTGTAATACCATGTACTTAATTGGAATTTGAAATGGAGTAATGGACATTCTCCCAGGAATCTCCAATCTGGTGGACCTACCTACCTAGTTCCCTACTCACCCTTAAAGCGCCCTTTAAAAGGATCATTGTCTTAGTTATGAAAGTAATGTCACATACATTTATGCCTATAGTTTTGGCTATTTTTCTCTTTTATAGATATATTGTTTGGTACTGTAATGTTAGGTACCTCATAGTATGATTGGAGCATTTCAGGGTATTTGTTTCTGTTGTCAAAATCAGCCCAGTTCACAGTTGAGGAATCGTCCATCTTTGTCACGCACTTGAAGTAGATTCTGTCCTGAGTGTTGACCAGCTTCTCCATCTCAAACTGCTCCCAGATTCTTTCCACTACTTTGGCCTCTTGTTTGGATTGGATTTGGTCAATCTTGTTCTAATAAAAACAAATCACAAACAGTGAACTATGACATCAAGATATTTTGAAATCACTGAAGCCTGTAAGAAGAAGACTACAACCTATGTTTATGTTTCTTCAGAGATTCTGCCCATTTAAAATATTTACCCCAATACAAAATGTAAACATAAAGATGATGATGACTTTGCATTTAACAATGTTGATAATCATTATTTACCACGGCAACACAATGAAGAAAAGGGTAGTTTGAGAAGCAAGTTCTTGAAACATCATTGAGCTGTTCTTGGACAGTTTCTACAAAAACAATATATTTATTATTCCCAGTTTATCAAGCAGCATATATACAGTATATGTATGCACTATAGTTAAGTGAGTTAATTACACTGTAATAAATATACAATCAATAATAATCTCAAACTCAGTCTTTCTAAATAGTGAGTGGCACTGTAAGGTGTCTCACTGAGCCTCTGTATGGTTACCTCTGATGACTTTCAAAGTGTCTAGAGCAGGTCCCTCTAGTCTCTTTACCAGTCTCTGGACGACCATCTCAAAGACTCTGTAGTTACTGAACCCAGGAAGCTCTCTTCCTCTGTGCTTCTGATCATACTCACTTTCTACATCTTGCACCATTTTAGCATCTGTTTTGTAGATAGGTTAGAATCAGTGCTTAATGTCAATTTTTTTGCGGCGTACAAAATGTCTTAACTTCAAAAAATTATATTTTGTTTAAAAGTATGTACAACTTACATGACCCTTGACTGTCCAGAAGTTCATCATCCCATTTCTTGAAATGGCTGCGCAGGATAATAAAAAGGTTTTCCTCACTGATTACCTCACCAGAGCTCAAGTTGTTGATCTTTTCATTGAACGTTGATAAGATCTGCAAAGAGACAGACACATCTACTGTTCTATGCAAATTGTACAATATGCAAAAAAAAGGCCTTTTCCGACCAGGGCCAACACGAAAGTGTGACATGAGTTTGATTTTGATGGGACAACAAATTTTTCAAGAAAAAGTATGCACATGCAATGTGATTTTTTGAATACTTCACATTTTATTTACTCTGGCTGGTATTTATCAAATGCTTTTATCCAGCGTGACTCGCAACCTGAATCAACCAATTGATGTAACCACTACTCCACCATGCCTGCAAGATTAGTGGTCCATATGTCAACCTTCCTCAAAGAACAGGCATTGCAATCAAATGTTTTCTAAAACATAACACTTAGTAAGAAGTATGCTTTTTGCATGATCTGCTATCAACAACATTGCAATAGACTGCAGTACTTACATCAATCAGATAAGCTTTCTTCTGCTGGTTATCTAAAGGGGGACCTTCTGTGCATTCACTTAAGAATTTCCTTGACTGAAGAAGTTCCATTTTAACCTGTTCTGATAATGTTGGTAGTGCTTTCTACAACACATTCACACAGACACAAACATGCAGGCATGAAGGAGACAGACTAGACTGACAAATGGTCGTGCCAGCACTAATTCATGCTCTTATTCCCATACATGGAAAGTGTTTTGTATATGTGAAAGGATTTTATGCTTTCATTCAGCACTTACTTTGATGTGGTCTACAAGATCTTGAGTCAGTTTGGCAGAAAGGCACTGAGTTGTCGCCTTATCTTCATTAAGAAGACCACTATAAAAAAATAAAAAATAATGATTCAAAAATGATTACACCAAATACTTTTTTTATTCAGACACATAAAGAAGTAAAATCTACATGTTTCACCACAACTATAACAATCCAAGCTAATGTTGTGGAACGTAATGTTTTTTCTCCTGTATTTTCAAACAAATTATGTTCAAACAAGATATGAATTTGAGAATACATAACTATTCACCTGAAGTACTTGTGTCGTCTGAAGAAATCTCTCTCCATCCTGGTGGCCTGAGTTAGAGGAATGCCCTCCTGAATTTGCTGCTGCCCACGACATTTTACAACTATGTAGCCTTTACTCAATGGAATGACACGATTATTAACAATATCCAGGACGTTCTTTTCTGTGCCACGATCTACAAGGTCAGGCTTTGTCAAAATAGCTGTAAACATATTTAATGAAAATGTTCAGATTGAAGGGTATTTTTAAGGAAATCCAATACACACATGTAAACAGTAAGATCAGTAAAACATCTAAACATCTATTTGCCTACCCAAAGTTCTTTTTCCTTCTGGATCAACGTCTTGGGCCATTCTGAGAGCTTCAGTTGTTGCAATGTCAACATTACATGGGACCACCACCAAGTTGATGGTTTCACTCTTCTCAATAAAGCTGAAAATTAGCCTTTTAATCTTCAAACAGACAAAAATATGCAGTTCATATGGAAATAATGGAAACTTTTTTGTCTGTTGTGCTTCAGTGGGCATACAATGTATCTCAAAATGAAACTCACTGTTTGTTTTGTCTTATGCCTGAACAGTAAAGGTATTTCAGTGTGCCAACAGATATGACTGTTTCCCCCCTCTCACCTGGTCTCCAATGTCGTCAGGTTGTCCTTTAACAGGAACTCGGGCAATGCCAGGTAAGTCAATCAGTGTCAGATCACACACATCAGGGGACATGATCTCCAGACTGATCAGCTCATTACAGATCCCAACACCATCTCCAGCCAGATCAATCTGGGCTAGAGGACAAACAAAAGAACTTACAGTATGTGTTTATCTGATACAACTGAAATAAAAGAGCTCAAATGAAAGAACTTCCAAGCCAAGTTCAACCTACACATGAACACATTCTCTAGCTGTTTTCCAGACTGACTCCAGAAATGACGTAGCCTACTGTACATATTATGAGCACCCACATCTGGAAGCTCTTCATTTTATTGTCTTGTCTGGCACTTAATGCTTGTGTAATGGTTAATGTCTGACTCAGTTGTCTTAAATGTTTAGTGTTCAATGACTGTCTTTGTCTAAGCATGGGACAGAAAGAAACATAATTTCGATTCCTCGTATGTCTTGTACATGTTAAGAATTGACAATAAAGCTGACTTTGACTTTTACCAGCATTGACAAAGCCCTCAACTAGAGTGGGGTCTGTGAACTCGGTAGTCTTGTCATTGTAGGAGATGATGGCCTTCCATTGTAAGCCTCCAATCATCTTCCTCAATTTTAGCATCAGTGGGCACCGAGTCACAATGCCTGAGGAAAAAATGAAATGAGAGAATTAAATGTCATAAGCAAAATGGCATGTAATTCTCTCATAAGCAAAATTATATCAATATGACTTTCAACAATGTTGTTGTCAGTTGATTTCAGTTAAAAGGAAAAGGATTTCTACATTTAACCAGTAAATAAATTATGATCCACAACCACATCTGGCTCTGTTAGATTCCTCATGGTAACACAGTGCTTTTCCTGCCTGTGGCTTGAGGTTTTGTTTGTTGCTGGATGTTTGTATGGTTCTGTTCTGTTTTTTTTCCAAATTGCTGGAGTATGTCCTACTTCTGATATGATGTGAGATGATGTGTTTATACTGAAAAAGCTATTGTGTGTATGGCGACATAATCTTACCACTTCCTCTAGGTAAAGCCACCCCAGACAGTGCCTCCAACACGGAACTCTTCCCTGAGCTCTGGTCCCCAATCACAACAACTGCAGGAAGGGAGAGATCTTCATCGATGCCAATCATACGCAGTGAGTCGATAAGGTCTAGGTAGGGCCGAACCCGTTCACTCAAGTCACTATGGAACACTTCTTCCATTTCCTTGTTAAAGCTGGAAAATATGGTGGAAACATGACGATATATAGAGATGGAAACGGGATGGTTAAATGTAATCTTTAAAATTGTGTTACTGCAAGTGTGAAGCACTTTACGAACCTTTTCCCTGGCTTTTCAGTAAGGGTAGGAATGTCCTCATCACTCTCCACTGGAGTCTGCTGGTCCATTGTTCTAATAAATGTCACCAAAAGTGAGTGAAACAGAACAAATGACAAATACGGTACTCTCAGAACAGAAAATATAAATTGACATTTCACCATTTGTCACAGCCATCTGTTACATTAAATCCATTTCCTGACAATAACAATTTTAGATACATCTTAATGCTTCTTCTGAATCTTAAAACTTTAAACGTTGTATTAATAAGTTGTCTACCATCATTTCCTGATTATTAACTGAGATAATTGTTTTGTAATTAATTTAATAAAAATTCATTTGAATTTTCTTAAGTTTATTAAATCCGAAAGCATTATTTCTTCATTATTTCTTTACTTTCTCATGAAACATAAATTATATTATAGTTAACTGTGATAATACATGGCTGTGGTTAATACACATTTTGGTTTTTTAGTTTGCATTAAAAAATTACATGACGTTTACACACAGTGCAACTTATCGGGAAATATCTGTTACTGAAATAACTGTATGTGCAAGGATTTTACTAGACCACAATTATAAAATGCTTTACTCCATAGTCTCAGTCACCATATGTCTTAGAAACTAGACACATTTGAAGTCAAACATGGCAAAAACTATTTCTGTGAAATCAGTGAGGTGAAAATGTTATCAGACATACCTTGCTTCTGTCGGTTGTGTGTACTCTGAGTGAGTCTAGTTTCCCAACTCTTTTATACCTGATATGATACTGTGAAGGAGAACTGAAATTAAAAACCACATGACTGCTGATGTAGTGTTCTATTGTCCAAAAAGCAATTGTTGTAAAATGCAAAATTGTGGAATTACAGTGGTAAAAGTAAAAAACAAATATATGAACTCTCTGATCTCCTGAAAAGATGAATTCTTGCTAATTTTCATAATAAAATACTCAGAATAAACAATTACATTGACAATGCAACTAATATAATCATATTGATTAAGATATTAATATATATTATTAATATATTAATATATTAATGTCACAGGACTTTTATTTCTTTTGATGTCACTGACAGCTTCACTGGTATAAGTACTTGCTTTTGAGACATAAGTGAAGCACTTTTGCAGATTATCCACTTTTGAAGTTTGCACTACTCTCAAAAATGTATAATGATTCAATAATGCGACTGAGAAAAACAGGATCATCACACCGATAATAACTCGGTAAGATAGTATTGTCCATTGATAGGGTATAGTGGGGCTGGACATTGTAACAGAAAGTCATGCTGGATCAGGGTTATGACTGGGCTTTGCAATGAGCATGTTTATTAGTGGTCCTGTATACTGTATAGTTAAGTGGAATTAAAACATGCTTTATTTCTATAAAGGAACTGTTCCCGTCAAAAAATAAAAAAATCTTCTTCACAGTTCATCTCTCATTTCCAAGAAATCCCCTGTGTCATTCACATAATTCAGAGGTGGAAGTTAATTACATTGATCCTCACTCTCATCTTCTTCCTTTGTCATCTAATGCCTTACATGCTGTGTCAGGTCCACTCAACTCTATTTGTATTTGTGCGTCAAGGTGCTTTTCTAATGGGAAACACATCTTTCTGTTTCCAGTTCTGCAAAAAAGGGATTTAAGTTTTTCACAAAATGGATTAGCCAGCTCAGGTTTCTGATTGATTTACAATGCAAGTTTAGTATACTATCTTCCTTAAGAGAAATTCATCCTCATCCATGATTAGTGACACACACACACACACACACACACACACACACACACAGAGAAACACACATAAAAACACACAAAGCTCACAGGCAGTGTGTGTGAGGGGTTAAGTGTGTCTTCCATTCACATCTTCCCTATGGTTCGGGGATTAATGTAATGTATGATGTAGGCTAAGTTGTCACTAATGTTATACAATATGAGTGGGCTCTACACTGATCCCTAGTATTTTTCTCACTATTACACAAGTTTATACTTTGTAGAAAATTCTTTCATGGACCCCCTGGCAACGGGAAGCAGACCCCAATTTGAGATCCAGTGCTGTAAACATACAATGATCTCTGGCGGGTGAAACCAAAGATTTCAAATTTGGAGTCTGAAGAAAAGATTTTTGGTTGATTTCTTCTGTTTCTCGGCCCAAGTAATTTTCTTCTTCATGTTCTTCCTCTAGCTCCTCTGAACACCAGAGTCCTTTCAAGCAAGTCACTTTTAAAGGCTACCAGGCAATGTTTTTAGATTCATTTACTAGCTTCTTACTCACTTCAATGATTAAATGGCCCATTACGGGTGAATGAAGGCTCTCTCGGCCACCTCAAGCGTAGATTATGCGTTGATTGGCGAGTTGGTGAGAACAAAACTGAAACTGAATGAAACCCAAATCATGTTTATTCACGGCTTGTCGGTCAAAGCAATGCTATGAAAATCATTGCTGGTTCCTGTTCTTTGGTTTGCAAACAAATTCACATTGATTGGTGAAAATGGACTATTAGATCCTCTGTGTCATCCACATAATTCAGAGGTGGAAGTTAATTACATTGATCCTAAAAAATTACTCTGGTGTCACATGTGTGAGCAGAAAGCAAATGCACAGTGAGCACAAACATTTTTTTGGTCAAATACCATTGTCACAATGTAAAAAGGTAAAACACTAAAGTCCTACAGGAGAATGCTAACAAAAGCAGAAATAGGACATACTCCATGACTGGTAGACTTCACCAAAGCTCTGAGCAGAAACAGCAGTTTGGAAAAAAGACAGAAGAGAACCATACAAACATCCAAATCAGCAACAATCAAAACCTCAAGCCACAGGCAGGAGAAGCACTGGGTTACCATGAGGAGTCTAACAGAGCCAGATGTGGTTGTGGACCATAATTTATTTACTGGTTAAATGTAGAAATCCTTTTCCTTCTAACTGAAATCAACTGACAACATTGTTGAAAGAAAACAAATGTGTGTGTGGCTGTAGGGGGGGATTCTCAGTTTCAAAACCCCAGACCTGCATCCGATACATTTAAAGACACACCTCATTTTGGTACCCTACTTGCTCTCACTTGCACACCCTAATCAGTGTTGTCTGTGCTCTCTGTTGTAGTCTTTTACTGTTCATTCTCTGTTCTATTCTATTCTATTGCATACTGGTATAATGGATCAAGTATCTGTTAAGCATAAACACCCAAGGCTTGCTCTGTACCCCAGAATGGTTCAGAATGGCGTAACCACCCTGGGCATCTGTTGACGGGTTTTTGCTTGTTGTACTGTGGAACCCAACAGGCTTACATCAGAAAAATCTAAAGCGCTTAAAGTGTTGTCCAGTCTCTTTTATGTTACGAGGCCCTGAAGTTATTTTTACGTAAGGTTGGATTTCGGATAACTGGTAGTCCGACAAAAGCAGAGTTATTAAAGTTCCTGATTGATTCTTTGTATGTTTGTAGTGTTTTGGAAAGTGCTGACGATGAGGCAGTGGGAGGTACAAAGCCTGTCCCACTTCCCGAAAGACCGTCCACGCCTACTGTTTCTAAGGCTGAATTTGAGCTCCGCCGCTTACAATTAAGGGAGAAGGAGATTGAGTGGGAACGCGAAAAGTCTAAATTAGAAGCAGACAGGTTGTTGGTTCGAGAACGTGAAAAGAGAGAGCATGAGTTAAAATGTAAGGACTTTGAGTTAACTCAGGCCCTTCGTTTGAAAGAGCTTGAAATACGAGCTCGGGAGTCTGGTGTGGTTCCCTCTGATCATTTCGACGTCACACACAGTATTACGCTTGTTCCCCCCTTCAACGAAAGTGAGATAGACAAGTTTTTTGCCCACTTTGAAAGAGTGTCTACCGTTATGAAATGGCCGTGCAATGTCTGGACAGTAACTCTACAGAGTATTTTCAAAGGCAAGGCTCAACAAGCCTATTCTTTGCTGTCCTTAGATGATGCTGCCGATTACGACAAAGTGAAAGAGGCTGTGTTGCGCATCTACTCTCTTGTGCCTGAGGCTTACAGGCACAAATATCGCGATTATCAAAAGCCTGACTCTCTCACTTATGTGGAGTTTCTTCGTGAGAAGGAGATATTGTTTGATCGTTGGCTTAGTTCGCAAAATGTAACAACCTTTGATGCTCTTCGCGATTTGATTCTTATTGAGGATTTTAAAAATTGTCTACCTAAGAGTGTCGCCACCTATTTGGGTGAGCACAAAGTTTTCAAACCAGCGGATGCTGCTGTGAGGGCAGATGAGTATGTGTTGGCCCATAAGGGTGCGACCTCTTATCCCACTAGGCCTCAGTATGTTGCGAATCAGAAAGTCAGGCCTGTTAAGGAAACTGTAGCCGACCCTGTTCAGGGTGTGGATAGAAGAGTGACTCGATCTAATCAGTTTTGTGGCTATTGTAAAAAGTGTGGGCATGTACTTGCCAATTGCTTTAAATTGAAGCGTGTGAATAGTTCGTCCACTACTTCTAAGGCTGACGTTAATTGTATTTCTACTCTTTCCCCTACATCTTGGAAAGACGAGAGCTGTAGTCAGGCCTTCGCTCCATTTATTATGGATGCAGTTGTCACCTTGCCGGGTACACAGGGTATGTGTGTGCCTATAAAAGTGCTTTGTGACACTGCTGCTTCGCAGACCTTCATTTTGGAGAGTGTGTTACCTTTTAATGACAAGTCTTATGCCCTTCATCCTTCCATCACCCTTCATAGGGTGTCGCTCATTTCTGATTTAGTTACCTGCGAGTTTAAAATGGGTGTCCGCCCTTCTCTCCCTGTCAAGAACGTGCATTTATTGCTCGGCAATGATGTAATGGGAGGACTTGTTTTCCCGAGGCCTGTCATGACTAACACTGCTAAGGCTGAATGTCTTGACAAATTAAGTGTGGATTTCACCGAGGTTTTCCACGCTAATGTTGTTACGCGCGCAATGGCTCAAAAGGCAAGTGAGACCTCTATTAAAGAAAGTAGGGATGAGTTTGTTGATCTCTCCGATTCATTTATTGCTCGTCCTTTGTCTGGCAGTGGTAGGGAGACATCAAAAAAGTCAGCTCCACCGATGCTCCCGTGTCTTTCTAACAAGTCTCTTAGCCGCGAACAGCTTATTCTTCACCAGAAGAGTGATGTTTCCCTTTCGCCTATGATTGCCGACGCTGTGACTGAGAAAGAAATAGAATCTATGCCCCAAGGGTATTTCTTACGAGATGGTGTTTTGATGCGCAAGTGGAGACCGCTGTTGGCATCTGCTAAAGATGATTGGCGTGTACTCATTCAGATAGTTGTGCCTACCCTGTTTCGGAAAGATGTGCTGCATTTAGCCCACGATAATCATTTTTCGGGTCATTTAGGCATTAATAAAACGTCTGACCGTATCTTGCGCCATTTCTTTTGACCTGGTCTTAAGCGCGATGTGGCAAATTTCTGTAGAACCTGCCACATCTGTCAAGTCACGGGTAAGCCAAATCAGCCAATTCCACCTGTCCCATTACAACCCATTCCTGTTATGTCGGAGCCGTTTGAACATGTTGTGCTCGATTGCGTGGGAGAGTTGCCTCGGACAAAAACTTGGAAAGAGTATCTCCTAACAATTATGTGCACGCTTACACGTTTTCCTGAGGCCATACCTCCGGTAAAATCTCCGCTTCTGCCATCATTAGGGCGTTAGTGATGTTTTTTTCCCTTTTTGGTCTCCCAAAGTTCGCACAAACTGACCAAGGTACAAATTTCATGTCTAAGATGTTCAAACAGGCAATGCAACAACTAGGAATTAAACACATCACATCGAGTGCTTATCACCCCCAAACGCAAGGCTCGCTTGAGCGTTTCCATCAGACATTGAAGTCTATGTTGAGGGCATTTTGCCTCGAGTTTGCGCGTGATTGGGATGACGGGGTTCCATTTGCTTTGTTTGCTGTGCGTGAGGTAGTCCAAGAGTCTTTGGGTTTTAGTCCGTCTGAACTTGTTTTTGGACATAATGTTTGCGGCCCCTTGAAACTTTTAAAGGACTCATGGCTAGAGGAGAAGCCCGCTTCCCGCAGTCTCTCTGATTATGTCTCTAAAATTCACCATAGGTTACACCGTGCCTGCGAATTGGCAAGAGAAAATCTTGAGGTTAGTCAGAAACGCATGACGCAGCGATACGACCAAAAGGCTGTCGTGCGTGAGTTTTTGCCTGGTGATCAGGTGATGCTTCTCCTTCCTCTTCTCTGTTCGGCTCTTCAACCCTGCTATACTGGCCCATATCGCGTTAAAAGACGTGTTAGTGATGTTAATTATGTCATCGCTACTCCAGACCGGTGCTGGAAGTCTCGTTTGTGTCACATTAACATGCTTAAACGTTACTGCGAACGAGATGACAGCCAGGAAGTCCAATGTCACTCTGCTGGCCCTGATATGTTGCGCGATAGCATAAAAGGCCCAAAAGTGTCGCTGTCCATCATATCTAGTGCTGAACCCGCTGACGTGCTGCCTTTTCCAGGTCGGTCAGGTTTTTCAACACCTCTGGGTGGACCTCCTGCTTCTCTGTGTGTAGGGGAGGATGTTCGCTCTCTGTCGGCGGAGGTGATTGTGGGCCGTTTGAAAAATTCTGAGGTCCAACATGCATATCGCGTGAACCCGCTTAAACGTTTGCAGCTTCAGCAAGAAGTGAAATTCATGGTGGAAAATCACATTGCTAAACAGAGCTTTAGTCCATGGAGTTCTCTGTGTATTCTGGTTCCAAAACCGGACAACATGTATAGGTTTTGCACAGATTTTCGTAAAGTTAATGCGGTTACTAAGCCTGACTGCTATCCATTGCCACGCATGGATGATTGTGTCAACCGTATTGGCCCTGCTGCTTTTGTCAGCAAACTAGACCTGCTAAAAGGTTACTGGCAAATTCCATTGTCTGAGCGTGCAAAGGAGATTTCAGCATTTGTAACACCAAACAGTTTTCTCCAATACCCTGTCCTCGCGTTCGGACTTCGGAACGCGCCCGCTTCTTTCCAATGGTTAGTCAATCATGTTTTGGCTGACACCTCCAACAGTGAAGCCTATTTGGATGATTTGCTGATATATAGCGCCACTTGGCCAGAACATGTGAAACATTTTAACGTTCTCGAGCGTCTGTCTGCTGCAAATCTGACCATCAATCTCGCAAAATGTGAGTTCGGCCGTGCCACTGTTGTCTACTTAGGCAAAGTGGTTGGTGGTGGTGAAGTGTTGACCTTAGAAATAGATTTTGTAGCAGTTCTGTAAAATTAAGTGTAGAGAACTATATACTGTCAGGTCTGCATCAGATCTGGCCACAGCGACGCCCCCTCACTCTGCCTCACAAACTCACAGCTCGTCTCCTCGTTCACTGCCACTTCCTGGTTCGCGTGCACCTTCCCCTGTGTATTAATTGGTTTCACCTGGTCTCCATGCTACTCTGTCTCTCGTGTCTCTCCCAGATCCCCTGATGTCTGGCCTCGTCATTCATCCCTAGGATATGTTCCGAGTCAGCCGTTTGATCCTTCATCTCCTGAGACTCTCCCGTGTGTCTAGCTCCCCGTGCTCCTGGACTCCTTCGTGATTGGTATTGTCAAAGTCCTTATTTAGATCGTGTGCTTTCGTTTGGACCTCATATACTTCTGTTACCTGTTCTGGTTTTCTTTCCTTCGTAAACTTCTGAGCGTTATAGTTATTTCCTTACCCTCCGCCTAGCGGACGTTGACTTTAGTAGGATTCTGTTTATCTGTTTGAAAATAAATCCCTTTTTGTTTAAAAGTCAAGTCGTGTCTAGTCTGTGCCTGACATATACAGAATCAATTTTGTTTTAAGTCTGAGTTTTGTGAAAATGAACTTCACACACTGTATACAATGGTTTTATGTACCAAAGATGTATTATACCCTGTAAACCAGGGGTTCTCAAACTTTATTTGGCTGGAGACCCCTCATGGAGCAAAATATTTTGGAGCAGAGGGACCCCCCATAATCACAACAAAATTTTAACCATATAAGATTACAGCCATTTGCTCTTTCAGACGCTTTTGGACTCTTATTCTAAAAACATATTTTGCTAACACCAAAACAGTTTTAAATGGGCATGTCATTGCATTTGGAAAAACTTGACAGTGCAGGAGCAGTTTTAAAGGACTGATATTTTTTGTCAAATCTAGGCCTACTGTGTAACCGTTTGTTTAACAAAACTAACTAATATTCATTTTGCTTGCAGTTAATGTTAATGTAATGTATGATGTAGGCTAAGTTGTCACTAATGTTATACAATGTGAGTGGGCTCTATACTGACCTCTAGTATTTTTCTCACTATTAGACAAGTTTATACTTTGTAGCAAATTCTTTAATGGACCCCCTGGCAACGGGAAGCGGACCCCAATTTGAGATCCAGTGCTGTAAACATACAATGATCTCTGGCGGGTAAAACCAAAGATTTCAAGTTTGGAGTCTGAAGAAAAGATTTCTGGTTGATTCCTTGTGTTTCTCGGCCCAAGTAATTTTCTTCTTCATGTTCTTCCTCTACCTCCTCTGAACACCAGATCCCTTTCAAGCAAGTCACTTTTAAAGGCTACCAGGCAATGTTTTTAGATTCATTTACTAGCTTCTTACTCACTTCAATGATTAAATGGCCCATTACGGGTGAATGAAGGCTCTCTCGGCCACCTCTAGCGTAGATTATGCGTTGATTGGCGAGTTGGTGAGAACAAAACTGAAACTGAATGAAACCCAAATCATGTTTATTCACGGCTTGTCAGTCAAAGCAATGCTATGAAAATCATTGCTGGTTCCTGTTCTTTGGTTTGCAAACAAATTCACATTGATTGGTGAAAATGGACTATTAGATCCTCTGTGTCATCCACATAATGGTGGAAGGTGGAAGTTAATTACATTGATCCTAAAAATTTACTCTGGTGTCACATGTGTGAGCAGAAAGCAAATGCACAGTGAGCACAAACATTTTTTTGGTCAAATACCATTGTCACAATGTAAAAAGGTAAAACACTAAAGTCCTACAGGAGAATGCTAACAAAAGCAGAAGTAGGACATACTCCATGACTGGTAGACTTCACCAAAGCTCTGAGCAGAAACAGCAGTTTGGAAAAAAGACAGAAGAGAACCATACAAACATCCAAATCAGCAACAATCAAAACCTCAAGCCACAGGCAGGAGAAGCACTGGGTTACCATGAGGAGTCTAACAGAGCCAGATGTGGTTGTGGACCATAATTTATTTACTGGTTAAATGTAGAAATCCTTTTCCTTCTAACTGAAATCAACTGACAACATTGTTGAAAGAAAACAAATGTGTGTGTGGCTGTAGGGGGGATTCTCAGTTTCAAAACCCCAGACCTGCATCCGATACATTTAAAGACACACCTCATTTTGGTACCCTACTTGCTCTCACTTGCACACCCTAATCAGTGTTGTCTATGCTCTCTGTTGTAGTCTTTTACTGTTCATTCTCTGTTCTATTCTATTCTATTGCATACTGGTATAATGGATGAAGTATCTGTTAAGTATAAACACCCAAGGCTTGCTCTGTACCCCAGAATGGTTCACTCCCTGATGTGACCCAACTGTGTTGACCTTAGAAACAGGTCTGTAAATTTAAGTGTAGACAACTATGAACAGAATCAATTTTGCTTTAAGTCTGAGTTTTGTGAAAATGAACTTGACACACAGTATACAATGGTTTTATGTATCAAAGATGCATTATACCCTGTTAACCAGGGGTTCTTAAACTTCATTTGGCTGGAGACCCCTCATGGAGCAGAATGTTTTGGAGCAGAAGGACCCCCCATAATCACAACAAAAGTTTAACCATATAAGATTACAGCCATTTGCTCTTTCAGACGCTTTTGGACTCTTATTCTAAAAAACATATTTTGCTAACAGCATGTTACATGGTGGTGGGTTTGGTGTTGGCTAAATGTTTGATTAAGCATTAGGCACTAATGCTTGTGCTGTTTGCCCTGTCTGCTATCTCCTGTTGTATATAGGTGGAGCGTGTGACGTTACATGGGCTTCTGGAGCCAGCCCACTATAAAGTCCACCCCCTTTCCAAGATGTCTCTCTCGCGCACGCGTGTCTCGGCCAGGGCAGACGCCGGTTCACCCGCACCCGTGTTTCTTTGTCTAGATATGGCTTGATTGTTTGTTTAACTCCAACACTGTGTATTTATTCCCTGCTCACTTTTGGTATGCCAGGGGGTTACTTTCTCCACGTTTTTAGTTTAGATAGTTAGAATAGGTAAGTAAGTGGAAAACGGAAGATCACTCCTTTATTTGCTTCTACTGTGTATTGTGCGTGGGGCACAGAAGTAAGTAAGCTGTTTTCCACCTCAGTGAGTCAGTCGGAGGGTTTTCTTTGTGTTTCCCTTTTACCACTATCGTAACCACCCTGGGCATCTGTTGACGGGTTTTTGCTTGTTGTACTGTGGAACCCAACAGGCTTACATCAGAAAAATCTAAAGCGCTTAAAGTGTTGTCCAGTCTCTTTTATGTTACGAGGCCCTGAAGTTATTTTTACGTAAGGTTGGATTTCGGATAACTGGTAGTCCGACAAAAGCAGAGTTATTAAAGTTCCTGGTTGATTCTTTGTATGTTTGTAGTGTTTTGGAAAGTGCTGACGATGAGGCAGTGGGAGGTACAAAGCCTGTCCCACTTCCCGAAAGACCGTCCACGGCTACTGTTTCTAAGGCTGAATTTGAGCTCCGCCGCTTACAATTAAGGGAGAAGGAGATTGAGTGGGAACGCGAAAAGTCTAAATTAGAAGCAGACAGGTTGTTGGTTCGAGAACGTGAAAAGAGAGAGCATGAGTTAAAATTTAAGGACTTTGAGTTAACTCAGGCCCTTCGTTTGAAAGAGCTTGAAATACGAGCTCGGGAGTCTGGTGTGGTTCCCTCTGATCATTTCGACGTCACACACAGTATTACGCTTGTTCCCCCCTTCAACGAAAGTGAGGTAGACAAGTTTTTTGCCCACTTTGAAAGAGTGTCTACCGTTATGAAATGGCCGTGCAATGTCTGGACAGTAACTCTACAGAGTATTTTCAAAGGCAAGGCTCAACAAGCCTATTCTTTGCTGTCCTTAGATGATGCTGCCGATTACGACAAAGTGAAAGAGGCTGTGTTGCGCATCTACTCTCTTGTGCCTGAGGCTTACAGGCACAAATATCGCGATTATCAAAAGCCTGACTCTCTCACTTATGTGGAGTTTCTTCGTGAGAAGAATTATTGTTTGATCGTTGGCTTAGTTCGCAAAATGTAACAACCTTTGATGCTCTTCGCGATTTGATTCTTATTGAGGATTTTAAAAATTGTCTACCTAAGAGTGTCGCCACCTATTTGGGTGAGCACAAAGTTTTCAAACCAGCGGATGCTGCTGTGAGGGCAGATGAGTATGTGTTGGCCCATAAGGGTGCGACCTCTTATCCCACTAGGCCTCAGTATGTTGCGAATCAGAAAGTCAGGCCTGTTAAGGAAACTGTAGCCGACCCTGTTCAGGGTGTGGATAGAAGAGTGACTCGATCTAATCAGTTTTGTGGCTATTGTAAAAAGTGTGGGCATGTACTTGCCAATTGCTTTAAATTGAAGCGTGTGAATAGTTCGTCCACTACTTCTAAGGCTGACGTTAATTGTATTTCTACTCTTTCCCCTACATCTTGGAAAGACGAGAGCTGTAGTCAGGCCTTTGCTCCATTTATTATGGATGCAGTTGTCACCTTGCCGGGTACACAGGGTATGTGTGTGCCTATAAAAGTGCTTTGTGACACTGCTGCTTCGCAGACCTTCATTTTGGAGAGTGTGTTACCTTTTAATGACAAGTCTTATGCCCTTCATCCTTCCATCACCCTTCATAGGGTGTCGCTCATTTCTGATTTAGTTACCTGCGAGTTTAAAATGGGTGTCCGCCCTTCTCTCCCTGTCAAGAACGTGCATTTATTGCTCGGCAATGATGTAATGGGAGGACTTGTTTTCCCGAGGCCTGTCATGACTAACACTGCTAAGGCTGAATGTCTTGACAAATTAAGTGTGGATTTCACCGAGGTTTTCCACGCTAATGTTGTTACGCGCGCAATGGCTCAAAAGGCAAGTGAGACCTCTATTAAAGAAAGTAGGGATGAGTTTGTTGATCTCTCCGATTCATTTATTGCTCGTCCTTTGTCTGGCAGTGGTAGGGAGACATCAAAAAAGTCAGCTCCACTGTCGATGCTCCCGTGTCTTTCTAACAAGTCTCTTAGCCGCGAACAGCTTATTCTTCACCAGAAGAGTGATGTTTCCCTTTCGCCTATGATTGCCGACGCTGTGACTGAGAAAGAAATAGAATCTATGCCCCAAGGGTATTTCTTACGAGATGGTGTTTTGATGCGCAAGTGGAGACCGCTGTTGGCATCTGCTAAAGATGATTGGCGTGTACTCATTCAGATAGTTGTGCCTACCCCGTTTCGGAAAGATGTGCTGCATTTAGCCCACGATAATAATTTTTCGGGTCATTTAGGCATTAATAAAACGTCTGACCGTATCTTGCGCCATTTCTTTTGACCTGGTCTTAAGCGCGATGTGGCAAATTTCTGTAGAACCTGCCACATCTGTCAAGTCACGGGTAAGCCAAATCAGCCAATTCCACCTGTCCCATTACAACCCATTCCTGTTATGTCGGAGCCGTTTGAACATGTTGTGCTCGATTGCGTGGGAGAGTTGCCTCGGACAAAAACTTGGAAAGAGTATCTCCTAACAATTATGTGCACGCTTACACGTTTTCCTGAGGCCATACCTCCGGTAAAATCTCCGCTTCTGCCATCATTAGGGCGTTAGTGATGTTTTTTTTCCCTTTTTGGTCTCCCAAAGTTCGCCACAAACTGACCAAGGTACAAATTTCATGTCTAAGATGTTCAAACAGGCAATGCAACAACTAGGAATTAAACACATCACATCGAGTGCTTATCACCCCCAAACGCAAGGCTCGCTTGAGCGTTTCCATCAGACATTGAAGTCTATGTTGAGGGCATTTTGCCTCGAGTTTGCGCGTGATTGGGATGACGGGGTTCCATTTGCTTTGTTTGCTGTGCGTGAGGTAGTCCAAGAGTCTTTGGGTTTTAGTCCGTCTGAACTTGTTTTTGGACATAATGTTTGCGGCCCCTTGAAACTTTTAAAGGACTCATGGCTAGAGGAGAAGCCCGCTTCCCGCAGTCTCTCTGATTATGTCTCTAAATTCACCATAGGTTACACCGTGCCTGCGAACAAGAGAAAATCTTGAGGTTAGTCAGAAACGCATGACGCAGCGATACGACCAAAAGGCTGTCGTGCGTGAGTTTTTGCCTGGTGATCAGGTGATGCTTCTCCTTCCTCTTCTCTGTTCGGCTCTTCAACCCTGCTATACTGGCCCATATCGCGTTAAAAGACGTGTTAGTGATGTTAATTATGTCATCGCTACTCCAGACCGGTGCTGGAAGTCTCGTTTGTGTCACATTAACATGCTTAAACGTTACTGCGAACGAGATGACAGCCAGGAAGTCCAATGTCACTCTGCTGGCCCTGATATGTTGCGCGATAGCATAAAAGGCCCAAAAGTGTCGCTGTCCATCATATCTAGTGCTGAACCCGCTGACGTGCTGCCTTTTCCAGGTCGGTCAGGTTTTTCAACACCTCTGGGTGGACCTCCTGCTTCTCTGTGTGTAGGGGAGGATGTTCGCTCTCTGTCGGCGGAGGTGATTGTGGGCCGTTTGAAAAATTCTGAGGTCCAACATGCATATCGCGTGAACCCGCTTAAACGTTTGCAGCTTCAGCAAGAAGTGAAATTCATGGTGGAAAATCACATTGCTAAACAGAGCTTTAGTCCATGGAGTTCTCTGTGTATTCTGGTTCCAAAACCGGACAACATGTATAGGTTTTGCACAGATTTTCGTAAAGTTAATGCGGTTACTAAGCCTGACTGCTATCCATTGCCACGCATGGATGATTGTGTCAACCGTATTGGCCCTGCTGCTTTTGTCAGCAAACTAGACCTGCTAAAAGGTTACTGGCAAATTCCATTGTCTGAGCGTGCAAAGGAGATTTCAGCATTTGTAACACCAAACAGTTTTCTCCAATACCCTGTCCTCGCGTTCGGACTTCGGAACGCGCCCGCTTCTTTCCAATGGTTAGTCAATCATGTTTTGGCTGACACCTCCAACAGTGAAGCCTATTTGGATGATTTGCTGATATATAGCGCCACTTGGCCAGAACATGTGAAACATTTTAACGTTCTCGAGCGTCTGTCTGCTGCAAATCTGACCATCAATCTCGCAAAATGTGAGTTCGGCCGTGCCACTGTTGTCTACTTAGGCAAAGTGGTTGGTGGTGGTGAAGTGTTGACCTTAGAAATAGATTTTGTAGCAGTTCTGTAAAATTAAGTGTAGAGAACTATATACTGTCAGGTCTGCATCAGATCTGGCCACAGCGACGCCCCCTCACTCTGCCTCACAAACTCACAGCTCGTCTCCTCATTCACTGCCACTTCCTGGTTCGCGTGCACC
>PYXC01001972.1:0-11172 GCA_015244755.2 Tenualosa ilisha | reverse complement strand
ACAGCATGAAGAAACTTCTGGTTTAATGTATGCATAGCCACGTTCCAACTTTCTATGTGCCCAATATCCTCAATTTTTCCTTGCAGGACCCACCAAAACTGATGCCGAGTCAACCAGATTGAGGTAAGTTTTACTGTGACTTTGCATGATTTCAAAAAATCTACATTAAATCATACATTTTTAGAAACAGCATGAAGACAACGTCTGGTTTAATGTATGCATAGCCACGTTCCAACTTTCCATATGCCCAATATCCTCAATTTTTCGTTGCAGGACCCCACCGAATCTGAAGACGAGTGACCACACTGAGTATTTTTCACTGTGACACTGACTGATTTACAACAATCTGCCTTAAATCATACAATTTTAGAAACAGCATGATGTGAACGTCTGGTTTAATGTATGCATAGCCACGTTCCAACTTTCCATGTGCCCAATATCCTCAATTTTTCAGTTGCAGGACCCCACCAAAACTGATGCCGAGTGAACCAGATTGAGGTAATTTTTACTGTGGCTTTGCCTGATTTCCAAAAATCTACATTAAATCATACATTTTTAGAAACAGCATGAAGACAACGTCTGGTTTAATGTATGCATAGCCACGTTCCAACTTTCCATGTGCCCAATATCCTCAATTTTTCTTGCAGGACCCCACCAAAACTGATGCCGAGTCAACCAGATTGAGGTAAGTTTTACTGTGACTTTGCCTGATTTACAACAATCTGCCTTAAACCATAGATTTTTAGAAACAGCATGATGTGAACGTCTGGTTTAATGTATGCATAGCCACGTTCCAACTTTCCATGTGCCCAATAACCTCAATTTTTCGTTGCAGGACCCCACCGAATCTGAAGACGAGTGAACCACACTGAGGTATTTTTCACTGTGACACTGACTGATTTACAACAATCTGCCTTAAATCATACATTTTTAGAAACAGCATGATGTGAACGTCTGGTTTAATGTATGCATAGCCACGTTCCAACTTTCCATGTGCCCAATATCCTCAATTTTTCGTTGCAGGACCCCACCAAAACTGATGCCGAGTGAACCAGATTGAGGTAAGTTTTGGTGTGACTTTGCCTGATTTCCAAAAATCTACATTAAATCATACATTTTTAGAAACAGCATGAAGACAACGTCTGGTTTAATGTATGCATAGCCACGTTCCAACTTTCCATGTGCCCAATATCCTCAATTTTTCGTTGCAGGACCCCACCAAAACTGATGCCGAGTCAACCAGATTGAGGTAAGTTTTACTGTGACTTTGCCTGATTTACAACAATCTGCCTTAAACCATAGATTTTTAGAAACAGCATGATGTGAACGTCTGGTTTAATGTATGCATAGCCACGTTCCAACTTTCCATGTGCCCAATATCCTCAATTTTTCGTTGCAGGACCCCACCGAATCTGAAGACGAGTGAACCACACTGAGGTATTTTTCACTGTGACACTGACTGATTTACAACAATCTGCCTTAAATCATACATTTTTAGAAACAGCATGATGTGAACGTCTGGTTTAATGTATGCATAGCCACGTTCCAACTTTCCATGTGCCCAATATCCTCAATTTTTCGTTGCAGGACCCCACCAAAACTGATGCCGAGTGAACCAGATTGAGGTAAGTTTTGGTGTGACTTTGCCTGATTTCCAAAAATCTACATTAAATCATACATTTTTAGAAACAGCATGAAGACAACGTTGGTTTAATGTATGGATAGCCACGTTCCAACTTTCCATGTGCCCAATATCCTCAATTTTTCGTTGCAGGACCCCACCGAATCTGAAGACGAGTGAACCACACTGAGGTATTTTTCACTGTGACACTGACTGATTTATAACAATCTGCCTTAAATCATACATTTTTAGAAACAGCATGATGTGAACGTCTGGTTTAATGTATGCATAGCCACGTTCCAACTTTCCATGTGCCCAATATCCTCAATTTTTCGTTGCAGGACCCCACCAAATCTGAAGACGAGTGAACCACACTGAGGTATTTTTCACTGTGGCACTGACTGATTTACAACAATCTGCCTTAAATCATACAATTTTAGAAACAGCATGATGTGAACGTCTGGTTTAATGTATGCATAGCCACGTTCCAACTTTCCATGTGCTCAATATCCTCAATTTTTCGTTGCAGGACCCCACCGAATCTGAAGACGAGTGAACCACACTGAGGTATTTTTCACTGTGACACTGACTGATTTACAACAATCTGCCTTAAATCACACATTTTTTGAAACAGCATGATGTGAACGTCTGGTTTAATGTATGCATAGCCACGTTCCAACTTTCCATATGTCCAATATCCTCAATTTTTCGTTGCAGGACCCCACCGAATCTGAAGACGAGTGAACCACACTGAGGTATTTTTCACTGTGGCACTGACTGATTTACAACAATCTGCCTTAAATCATACAATTTTAGAAACAGCATGATGTGAACGTCTGGTTTAATGTATGCATAGCCACGTTCCAACTTTCCATGTGCTCAATATCCTCAATTTTTCGTTGCAGGACCCCACCGAATCTGAAGACGAGTGAACCACACTGAGGTATTTTTCACTGTGACACTGACTGATTTACAACAATCTGCCTTAAATCACACATTTTTTGAAACAGCATGATGTGAACGTCTGGTTTAATGTATGCATAGCCACGTTCCAACTTTCCATATGCCCAATATCCTCAATTTTTCGTTGCAGGACCCCACCGAATCTGAAGACGAGTGAACCACACTGAGGTATTTTTCACTTTGACACTGACTGATTTACAACAATCTGCCTTAAATCACACATTTTTTGAAACAGCATGATGTGAACGTCTGGTTTAATGTATGCATAGCCACGTTCCAACTTTCCATATGCCCAATATCCTCAATTTTTCGTTGCAAGACCCCACCAAAACTGATTCCGAGTGAACGAGATTGAGGTAAGTTTTACTGTGACTTTGCCTGATTTCCAAAAATCTACATTAAATCATACATTTTTAGGAACAGCATGAAGACGTCTGGTTTAATGTATACATAGCCACGATCCAACTTTCCATGTGCCCAATATCCTCAATTTTTCGTTGCAGGACCCCACCAAAACTGATGCCGAGTCAACCAGATTGAGGTAAGTTTTACTGTGACTTTGCCTGATTTACAACAATCTGCCTTAAACCATAGATTTTTAGAAACAGCATGATGTGAACGTCTGGTTTAATGTATGCATAGCCACGTTCCAACTTTCCATGTGCCCAATATCCTCAATTTTTCGTTGCAAGACCCCACCGAGTCTGAAGACGAGTGAACCAGATTGAGGTAAGTTTTACTGTGACTTTGCATGATTTACAACAATCTGCCTTAAATCATACAATTTTAGAAACAGCATGATGTGAACGTCTGGTTTAATGTATGCATAGCCACGTTCCAACTTTCCATGTGCCCAATATCCTCAATTTTTCATTGCAGGACCCCACTAGAACTGCTGCAGAGTGAACCAGGTTGAGGTGAGTTTTACTGTGACTTTGCCTGATTTCCCAAAATCTACATTAAATCATACATTTTTAGAAACAGCATGATGTGAACGTCTGGTTTAATGTATGCATAGCCACGTTCCAACTTTCCATGTGCCCAATATCCTCAATTTTTCGTTGCACGACCCCACCGAATCTGAAGACGAGTGAACCACACTGAGGTATTTTTCACTGTGACACTGACTGATTTACAACAATCTCCCTTAAATCATACATTTTTAGAAACAGCATGATGTGAACGTCTGGTTTAATGTATGCATAGCCACGTTCCAACTTTCATGTGCCCAATATCCTCAATTTTTCGTTGCAGACCCCACCGAGTCTGAAGACGAGTGAACCAGATTGAGGTAAGTTTTACTGTGACTTTGCATGATTTACAACAATCTGCCTTAAATCATACAATTTTAGAAACAGCATGATGTGAACGTCTGGTTTAATGTATGCATAGCCACGTTCCAACTTTCCATGTGCCCAATATCCTCAATTTTTCGTTGCAGGACCCCACCGAATCTGAAGACGAGTGAACCACACTGAGGTATTTTTCACTGTGACACTGACTGATTTACAACAATCTGCCTTAAATCATACATTTTTAGAAACAGCATGATGTGAACGTCTGGTTTAATGTATGCATAGCCACGTTCCAACTTTCCATGTGCCCAATATCCTCAATTTTTCGTTGCAGGACCCCACCAAAACTGATGCCGAGTGAACCAGATTGAGGTAAGTTTTACTGTGACTTTGCTGATTTACAACAATCTGCCTTAAATCATACATTTTTAGAAACAGCATGATGTGAACGTCTGGTTTAATGTATGCATAGCCACGTTCCAACTTTCCATGTGCCCAATATCCTCAATTTTTCGTTGCAGGACCCCACCGAATCTGAAGACGAGTGAACCACACTGAGGTATTTTTCACTGTGACACTGACTGATTTACAACAATCTGCCTTAAATCATACATTTTTAGAAACAGCATGATGTGAACGTCTGGTTTAATGTATGCATAGCCACGTTCCAACTTTCCATGTGCCCAATATCCTCAATTTTTCGTTGCACGACCCCACCGAATCTGAAGACGAGTGAACCACACTGAGGTATTTTTCACTGTGACACTGACTGATTTACAACAATCTCCCTTAAATCATACATTTTTAGAAACAGCATGATGTGAACGTCTGGTTTAATGTATGCATAGCCACGTTCCAACTTTTCATGTGCCCAATATCCTCAATTTTTCGTTGCAAGACCCCACCGAGTCTGAAGACGAGTGAACCAGATTGAGGTAAGTTTTACTGTGACTTTGCATGATTTACAACAATCTGCCTTAAATCATACAATTTTAGAAACAGCATGATGTGAACGTCTGGTTTAATGTATGCATAGCCACGTTCCAACTTTCCATGTGCCCAATATCCTCAATTTTTCATTGCAGGACCCCACTAGAACTGCTGCAGAGTGAACCAGGTTGAGGTGAGTTTTACTGAGACTTTGCCTGATTTCCAAAATCTACATTAAATCATACATTTTTAGAAACAGCATGATGTGAACGTCTGGTTTAATGTATGTATAGCCACGTTCCAACTTTCCACGTGCCCAATATCCTCAATTTTTCGTTGCACGACCCCAACGAGTCTGAAGACGAGTGAACCACACTGAGGTATTTTTCACTGTGACACTGACTGATTTACAACAATCTGCCTTGAATCATACAATTTTAGAAACAGCATGATGTAAACGTCTGGTTTAATGTATGCATAGCCACGTTCCAACTTTCCATGTGCCCAATATCCTCAATTTTTCGTTGCAGGACCCACCGAATCTGAAGACGAGTGAACCACACTGAGGTATTTTTCACTGTGACACTGACTGATTTACAACAATCTGCCTTAAATCATACATTTTAGAAACAGCATGATGTGAACGTCTGGTTTAATGTATGCATAGCCACGTTCCAACTTTCCATGTGCCCAATATCCTCAATTTTTCGTTGCAGGACCCCACCAAAACTGATGCCGAGTGAACCAGATTGAGGTAAGTTTTACTGTGACTTTGCTGATTTACAACAATCTGCCTTAAATCATACATTTTTAGAAACAGCATGATGTGAACGTCTGGTTTAATGTATGCATAGCCACGTTCCAACTTTCCATGTGCCCAATATCCTCAATTTTTCGTTGCAGACCCCACCGAAACTGATGCGAGTGAACCAGATTGAGGTAAGTTTTACTGTGACTTGCTGATTTACAACAATCTGCCTTAAATCATACATTTTTAGAAACAGCATGATGTGAACGTCTGGTTTAATGTATGCATAGCCACGTTCCAACTTTCCATGTGCCCAATATCCTCAATTTTTCGTTGCAGGACCCCACTAAAACTGCTGCCGAGTGAACCAGGTTGAGGTGAGTTTTACTGTGACTTTGCTGATTTCGAAAAATCTACATTAAATCATACATTTTTAGAAACAGCATGAAGACAACGTCTGGTTTAATGTATCATAGCCACGTTCCAACTTTCCATGTGCCCAATATCCTCAATTTTTCGTTGCAGGACCCCACCAAAACTGAAGCCGAGTGAACGAGATGAGGTAAGTTTTACTGTGACTTTGCCTGATTTCCAAAAATCTACATTAAATCATACATTTTTAGAAACAGCATGATGAGAACGTCTGGTTTAATGTATGCATAGCCACGTTCCAACTTTCCATGTGCCCAATATCCTCAATTTTTCGTTGCAGGACCCCACCGAATCTGAAGACGAGTGAACCACACTGAGGTATTTTTCACTGTGACACTGACTGATTTACAACAATCTGCCTTGAATCATACAATTTTAGAAACAGCATGATGTAAACGTCTGGTTTAATGTATGCATAGCCACGTTCCAACTTTCCATGTGCCCAATATCCTCAATTTTTCATTGCAGGACCCCACCAAAGCTCATGCCGAGTGAATCAGATTGAGGTTAGTTTTACTGTGACTTTGCCTGATTTCCAAAATCTACATTAAATCATACATTTTTAGAAACAGCATGATGTGAACGTCTGGTTTAATGTATGTATAGCCACGTTCCAACTTTCCACGTGCCCAATATCCTCAATTTTTCGTTGCACGACCCCACCGAGTCTGAAGACGAGTGAACCACACTGAGGTATTTTTCACTGTGACACTGACTGATTTACAACAATCTGCCTTAAATCATACATTTTTAGAAACAGCATGATGTGAACGTCTGGTTTAATGTATGCATAGCCACGTTCCAACTTTCCATGTGCCCAATATCCTCAATTTTTCGTTGCAGGACCCCACCAAAACTGATGCCGAGTGAACCAGATTGAGGTAAGTTTTGACTGTGACGTTGCCTGATTTCCAAAAATCTACATTAAATCATACATTTTTAGAAACAGCATGAAGACAACGTCTGGTTTAATGTATGCATAGCCACGTTCCAACTTTCCATGTGCCCAATATCCTCAATTTTTCGTTGCACGACCCCACCGAATCTGAAGACGAGTGAACCACACTGAGGTATTTTTCACTGTGACACTGACTGATTTACAACAATCTACCTTAAATCATACATTTTTAGAAACAGCATGATGTGAACGTCTGGTTTAATGTATGCATAGCCACGTTCCAACTTTCCATGTGCCCAATATCCTCAATTTTTCGTTGCAGGACCCCACCGAATCTGAAGACGAGTGAACCACACTGAGGTATTTTTCACTGTGACACTGACTGATTTACAACAATCTGCCTTAAATCATACATTTTTAGAAACAGCATGATGTGAACGTCTGGTTTAATGTATGCATAGCCACGTTCCAACTTTCCATGTGCCCAATATCCTCAATTTTTCGTTGCAGGACCCCACCAAAACTGATGCCGAGTGAACCAGATTGAGGTAAGTTTTACTGTGACTTTGCCTGATTTCCAAAAATCTACATTAAATCATACATTTTTAGAAACAGCATGAAGACAACGTCTGGTTTAATGTATGCATAGCCACGTTCCAACTTTCCATGTGCCCAATATCCTCAATTTTTCGTTGCACGACCCCACCGAATCTGAAGACGAGTGAACCACACTGAGGTATTTTTCACTGTGACACTGACTGATTTACAACAATCTGCCTTAAATCATACATTTTTAGAAACAGCATGATGTGAACGTCTGGTTTAATGTATGCATAGCCACGTTCCAACTTTCCATGTGCCCAATATCCTCAATTTTTCGTTGCAGGACCCCACCGAATCTGAAGACGAGTGAACCACACTGAGGTATTTTTCACTGTGACACTGACTGATTTACAACAATCTGCCTTAAATCATACATTTTTAGAAACAGCATGATGTGAACGTCTGGTTTAATGTATGCATAGCCACGTTCCAACTTTCCATGTGCCCAATATCCTCAATTTTTCGTTGCAGGACCCCACCAAAACTGATGCCGAGTGAACCAGATTGAGGTAAGTTATACTGTGACTTTGCTTGATTTACAACAATCTGCCTTAAATCATACATTTTTAGAAACAGCATGATGTGAACGTCTGGTTTAATGTATGCATAGCCACGTTCCAACTTTCCATGTGCCCAATATCCTCAATTTTTCGTTGCAGGACCCCACCGAATCTGAAGACGAGTGAACCACACTGAGGTATTTTTCACTGTGACACTGACTGATTTACAACAATCTGCCTTAAATCATACATTTTTAGAAACAGCATGAAGACAACAGCTGGTTTAATGTATGCATAGCCACGTTCCAACTTTCCATGTGCCAAATATCCTCAATTTTTCGTTGCAGGACCCCACCGAATCTGAAGACGAGTGAACCACACTGAGGTATTTTTCACTGTGACACTGACTGATTTACAACAATCTGCCTTAAATCATACATTTTTAGAAACAGCATGATGTGAACGTCTGGTTTAATGTATGCACAGCCACGTTCCAACTTTCCATGTGCCCAATATCCTCAATTTTTCGTTGCAGGACCCCACCAAAACTGATGCCGAGTGAACCAGATTGAGGTAAGTTTACTGTGACTTTGCATGATTTACAACAATCTGCCTTAAATCATACATTTTTAGAAACAGCATGATGTGAACGTCTGGTTTAATATATGCATAGCCACGTTCCAACTTTCCATGTGCCCAATATCCTCAATTTTTCGTTGCAGGACCCCACCGAATCTGAAGACGAGTGAACCACACTGAGGTATTTTTCACTGTGACACTGACTGATTTACAACAATCTGCCTTAAATCATACATTTTTAGAAACAGCATGAAGACAACAGCTGGTTTAATGTATGCATAGCCACGTTCCAACTTTCCATGTGCCCAATATCCTCAAATTTTCGTTGCAGGACCCCACCGAATCTCAAGACGAGTGAACCACACTGAGGTATTTTTCACTGTGACACTGACTGATTTACAACAATCTGCCTTAAATCATACATTTTTAGAAACAGCATGATGTGAACGTCTGGTTTAATGTATGCATAGCCACGTTCCAACTTTCCATGTGCCCAATATCCTCAATTTTTCGTTGCAGGACCCCACCAAAACTGATGCCGAGTGAACCAGATTGAGGTTAGTTTTACTGTGACTTTGCCTGATTTCCCAAAATCTACATTAAATCATACATTTTCAGAAACAGCATCAAGACACCGTCTGGTTTAATGTATGCATAGCCACGTTCCAACTTTCCATGTGCCCAATATCCTCAAATTTTCGTTGCAGGACCCCACCGAATCTGAAGACGGGTGAACCACACTGAAGCATTTTTCACTGTGACAGTGACTGATTTACAAAAATCTGCCTTAAATCATACAATTTTAGAAACAGTATGATGTGAACGTCTGGTTTAATGTATGCATAGCCACGTTCCAACTTTCCATGTGCCCAATATCCTCAATTTTTCATTGCAGGACCCCACCAAAGCTGATGCCGAGTGAATCAGATTGAGGTTAGTTTTACTGTGACTTTCCCTGATTTCCCAAAATCTACATTAAATCATACATTTTTAGAAACAGCATGAAGACACCGTCTGGTTTAATGTATGTATAGCCACGTTCCAACTTTCCATGTGCCCAATATCCTCAATTTTTCGTTGCAGGACCCCACCGAATCTGAACACGAGTGAACCACACTGAGGTATTTTTCATTGTGACACTGACTGATTTACAACAATCTGCCTTAAATCATACATTTTTAGAAACAGCATGAAGACAACAGCTGGTTAAATGTATGCATAGCCACGTTCCAACTTTCCATCTGCCCAATATCCTCAATTTTTCGTTGCAGGACCCCACCGAATCTGAAGACGAGTGAACCACACTGAGGTATTTTTCACTGTGACACTGACTGATTTACAACAATCTGCCTTAAATCATACAATTTTAGAAACAGCATGATGTGAACGTCTGGTTTAATGTATGCATAGCCACATTCCAACTTTCCATGTGCCCAATATCCTCAATTTTTCGTTGCAGGACCCCACCAAAACTGATGCCGAGTGAACCAGATTGAGGTAAGTTTTACTGTGACTTTGCATGATTTACAACAATCTGCCTTAAATCATACATTTTTAGAAACAGCATGATGTGAACGTCTGGTTTAATGTATGCATAGCCACGTTCCAACTTTCCATGTGCCCAATATCCTCAATTTTTCGTTGCAGGACCCCACCGAATCTGAAGACGAGTGAACCACACTGAGGTATTTTTCACTGTGTGACACTGACTGATTTACAACAATCTGCCTTAAATCATACATTTTTTAGAAACAGCATGAAGACAACAGCTGGTTTAATGTATGCATAGCCACGTTCCAACTTTCCATGTGCCCAATATCCTCAATTTTTCGTTGCAGGACCCCACCGAATCTGAAGACGAGTGAACCACACTGAGGTATTTTTCACTGTGACACTGACTGATTTACAACAATCTGCCTTAAATCATACATTTTTAGAAACAGCATGATGTGAACGTCTGGTTTAATGTATGCACAGCCACGTTCCAACTTTCCATGTGCCCAATATCCTCAATTTTTTCGTTGCAGGACCCCACCAAAACTGATGCCGAGTGAACCAGATTGAGGTAAGTTTACTGTGACTTTGCATGATTTACAACAATCTGCCCTTAAATCATACATTTTTAGAAACAGCATGAAGACAACGTCTGGTTTAATGTATACATAGCCACGATCCAACTTTCCATGTGCCCAATATCCTCAATTTTTCGTTGTAGAACCCCACCAAAACTGATGCCGAGTGAACCAGATTGAGGTAAGTTTTACTGTGACCTGGCCTGATTTACAACAATCTGCCTTAAATCATACATTTTTAAAAACAGCATGATGTGAACGTCTGGTTTAATGTATGCATAGCCACGTTCCAACTTTCCATGTGCCCAATATCCTCAATGTTTCGTTGCAGGACCCCACTAAAAACTGCTGCCGAGTGAACCAGGTTGAGGTGAGTTTTACTGTGACTTTGCCTGATTTCGAAAAATCTACATTAAATCATACATTTTTAGAAACAGCATGAAGACAACGTCTGGTTTAATGTATACATAGCCACGATCCAACTTTCCATGTGCCCAATATCCTCAATTTTTCGTTGCAGGACCCCACCAA
>PYXC01001971.1:0-15714 GCA_015244755.2 Tenualosa ilisha | reverse complement strand
AACTGCATGTTTTTGCACTGGAATGGTAATCCGGCTTTTTGTACCACATTTTGACATTTTCATTGTCAACACTCAACATTACACTTGATATGTTCATGCAATGCAGAAGGCAATGATTCATTGTCACTTGTCATGTTCAGGCAATTTCGCATCAAATGTCAAATGATTATTCTTTTTGTCAAGCACAGTTCAGGACATAGAATACCACTTTTTTCAAATGATCATGTCATACGTCATGTCAATGCAAGGTAGCTGCGGTTACTGACCTAAAACATGTCAGAACGTTCTGGTAATACGACTCGTTAACAAAACTGCAATGTTTTTGCACTGGAATGGTAATCCGGCTTTTTGTACCACATTTTGACATTTTCATTGTCAACACTCAAAACATCACACTTGATATGTTCATGCAATGCAGAAGGCAATGATTCATTGTCACTTGTCATGTTCAGGCAATTTCGCATCAAATGTCAAATGATTCTTTTTGTCAAGCACAGTTCAGGACATAGAATACCACTTTTTCAAATGATCATGTCATACGTCATGTCAATGCAAGGTAGCTGCGGTTACTGACCTAAAACATGTCAGAACGTTCTGGTAATACGACTCGTTAACAAAACTGCATGTTTTTGCACTGGAATGGTAATCCGGCTTTTTGTACCACATTTTGACATTTCATTGTCAACACTCAAAACATCACACTTGATATGTTCATGCAATGCAGAAGGCAATGATTCATTGTCACTTGTCATGTTCAGGCAATTTCGCACAAATGTCAAATGATTCTTTTTGTCAAGCATATTCAGGACATAGAATACCACTTTTTCAAATGATCATGTCATACGTCATGTCAATGCAAGGTAGCTGCGGTTACTGACCTAAAACATGTCAGAACGTTCTGGTAATACGACTCGTTAACAAAACTGCATGTTTTTGCACTGGAATGGTAATCCGGCTTTTGTACCACATTTTGACATTTTCATTGTCAACACTCAAAACATCACACTTGATATGTTCATGCAATGCAGAAGGCAATGATTCATTGTCACTTGTCATGTTCAGGCAATTTCGCATCAAAATGTCAAATGATTCTTTTTGTCAAGCACAGTTCAGGACATAGAATACCACTTTTTTCAAATGATCATGTCATACGTCATGTCAATGCAAGGTAGCTGCGGTTTACTGACCTAAAACATGTCAGAATGTTCTGGTACATTACATTTACATTTTTTTGCATTTTAGCAGACGGTTTTATCCAAAAGCGACTTACCAACTCCTCAACTATCAATTGTTCCGGGCCAGTCTCCCCTAGAGCAACTTAGGGTTAAGTGCCTTGCTCAAGGGCACAACGGTGGCAGCCGGGATTCGAACCCAAAACTTTCCAGGCTAATTACACACTAGGCAGGTTCCTTAACCACTACGCTACCACCACCCCTGGTAATAGACTCGTTAACAAAACTGCATGTTTTTGCACTGGAATGGTAATCCGGCTTTTTTGTACCACATTTTGACATTTTCATTGTCAACACTCAAAACATCACACTTGATATGTTCATGCAATGCAGAAGGCAATGATTCATTGTCACTTGTCATGTTCAGGCAATTTCGCATCAAATGTCAAATGATTCTTTTTGTCAAGCACAGTTCAGGACATAGAATACCACTTTTTAAAATGATCATGTCATACGTCATGTCAATGCAAGGTAGCTGCGGTTACTGACATGTCAGAATTTCTGGTACATACATTTACATTTACATTTATGCATTTAGCAGACGCTTTTATCCAAAGCACTTACAACTCATCAACTATCAATTGTTCCGGGCCAGTCTCCCCTAGAGCAACTTAGGGTTAAGTGCCTTGCTCAAGGGCACAACGGTGGCAGCCGGGATTCGAACCCAAAACTTTCCAGGCTAATTACACACTAGGCAGGTTCCTTAACCACTACGCTACCACCACCCTGGTAATAGGACTCGTTAACAAAACTGCATGTTTTTGCACTGGAATGGTAATCCGGCTTTTTGTACCACATTTTGACATTTTCATTGTCAACACTCAAAACATCACACTTGATATGTTCATGCAATGCAGAAGGCAATGATTCATTGTCACTTGTCATGTTCAGGCAATTTCGCATCAAATGTCAAATGATTCTTTTTGTCAAGCACAGTTCAGGACATAGAATACCACTTTTTCAAATGATCATGTCATACGTCATGTCAATGCAAGGTAGCTGCGGTTACTGACCTAAAACATGTCAGAACGTTCTGGTAATACGACTCGTTAACAAAACTGCATGTTTTTGCACTGGAATGGTAATCCGGCTTTTTGTACCACATTTTGACATTTTCATTGTCAACACTCAAAACATCACACTTGATATGTTCATGCAATGCAGAAGGCAATGATTCATTGTCACTTGTCATGTTCAGGCAATTTCGCATCAAATGTCAAATGATTCTTTTTGTCAAGCACAGTTCAGGACATAGAATACCACTTTTTCAAATGATCATGTCATACGTCATGTCAATGCAAGGTAGCTGCGGTTACTGACCTAAAACATGTCAGAACGTTCTGGTAATACGACTCGTTAACAAAACTGCATGTTTTTGCACTGGAATGGTAATCCGGCTTTTTGTACCACATTTTGACATTTTCATTGTCAACACTCAAAACATCACACTTGATATGTTCATGCAATGCAGAAGGCAATGATTCATTGTCACTTGTCATGTTCAGGCAATTTCGCATCAAATGTCAAATGATTCTTTTTGTCAAGCACAGTTCAGGACATAGAATACCACTTTTTCAAATGATCATGTCATACGTCATGTCAATGCAAGGTAGCTGCGGTTACTGACCTAAAACATGTCAGAATGTTCTGGTACATTACATTTACATTTATGCATTTAGCAGACGCTTTTATCCAAAGCGACTTACAACTCATCAACTATCAATTGTTCCGGCCAGTCTCCCTAGAGCAACTTAGGGTTAAGTGCTTGCTCAAGGGCACAACGGTGGCAGCGGGATTCGAACCCAAAACTTCCAGGCTAATTACACACTAGGCAGGTTCCTTAACCACTACGCTACCACCACCCCTGGTAAAGACTCGTTAACAAAACTGCATGTTTTTGCACTGGAATGGTAATCCGGCTTTTTGTACCACATTTTGACATTTTCATTGTCAACACTCAAAACATCACACTTGATATGTTCATGCAATGCAGAAGGCAATGATTCATTGTCACTTGTCATGTTCAGGCAATTTCGCATCAAATGTCAAATGATTCTTTTTGTCAAGCACAGTTCAGGACATAGAATACCACTTTTTCAAATGATCATGTCATACGTCATGTCAATGCAAGGTAGCTGCGGTTACTGACCTAAAACATGTCAGAACGTTCTGGTAATACGACTCGTTAACAAAACTGCATGTTTTTGCACTGGAATGGTAATCCGGCTTTTTGTACCACATTTTGACATTTTCATTGTCAACACTCAAAACATCACACTTGATATGTTCATGCAATGCAGAAGGCAATGATTCATTGTCACTTGTCATGTTCAGGCAATTTCGCATCAAATGTCAAATGATTCTTTTTGTCAAGCACAGTTCAGGACATAGAATACCACTTTTTCAAATGATCATGTCATACGTCATGTCAATGCAAGGTAGCTGCGGTTACTGACCTAAAACATGTCAGAACGTTCTGGTAATACGACTCGTTAACAAAACTGCATGTTTTTGCACTGGAATGGTAATCCGGCTTTTTGTACCACATTTTGACATTTTCATTGTCAACACTCAAAACATCACACTTGATATGTTCATGCAATGCAGAAGGCAATGATTCATTGTCACTTGTCATGTTCAGGCAATTTCGCATCAAATGTCAAATGATTCTTTTTGTCAAGCACAGTTCAGGACATAGAATACCACTTTTTCAAATGATCATGTCATACGTCATGTCAATGCAAGGTAGCTGCGGTTACTGACCTAAAACATGTCAGAACGTTCTGGTAATACGACTCGTTAACAAAACTGCATGTTTTTGCACTGGAATGGTAATCCGGCTTTTTGTACCACATTTTGACATTTTCATTGTCAACACTCAAAACATCACACTTGATATGTTCATGCAATGCAGAAGGCAATGATTCATTGTCACTTGTCATGTTCAGGCAATTTCGCATCAAATGTCAAATGATTCTTTTTGTCAAGCACAGTTCAGGACATAGAATACCACTTTTTCAAATGATCATGTCATACGTCATGTCAATGCAAGGTAGCTGCGGTTACTGACCTAAAACATGTCAGAACGTTCTGGTAATACGACTCGTTAACAAAACTGCATGTTTTTGCACTGGAATGGTAATCCGGCTTTTTGTACCACATTTTGACATTTTCATTGTCAACACTCAAAACATCACACTTGATATGTTCATGCAATGCAGAAGGCAATGATTCATTGTCACTTGTCATGTTCAGGCAATTTCGCATCAAATGTCAAATGATTCTTTTTGTCAAGCACAGTTCAGGACATAGAATACCACTTTTTCAAATGATCATGTCATACGTCATGTCAATGCAAGGTAGCTGCGGTTACTGACCTAAAACATGTCAGAACGTTCTGGTAATACGACTCGTTAACAAAACTGCATGTTTTTGCACTGGAATGGTAATCCGGCTTTTTGTACCACATTTTGACATTTTCATTGTCAACACTCAAAACATCACACTTGATATGTTCATGCAATGCAGAAGGCAATGATTCATTGTCACTTGTCATGTTCAGGCAATTTCGCATCAAATGTCAAATGATTCTTTTTGTCAAGCACAGTTCAGGACATAGAATACCACTTTTTCAAATGATCATGTCATACGTCATGTCAATGCAAGGTAGCTGCGGTTACTGACCTAAAACATGTCAGAACGTTCTGGTAATACGACTCGTTAACAAAACTGCATGTTTTTGCACTGGAATGGTAATCCGGCTTTTTGTACCACATTTTGACATTTTCATTGTCAACACTCAAAACATCACACTTGATATGTTCATGCAATGCAGAAGGCAATGATTCATTGTCACTTGTCATGTTCAGGCAATTTCGCATCAAATGTCAAATGATTCTTTTTGTCAAGCACAGTTCAGGACATAGAATACCACTTTTTCAAATGATCATGTCATACGTCATGTCAATGCAAGGTAGCTGCGGTTACTGACCTAAAACATGTCAGAACGTTCTGGTAATACGACTCGTTAACAAAACTGCATGTTTTTGCACTGGAATGGTAATCCGGCTTTTTGTACCACATTTTGACATTTTCATTGTCAACACTCAAAACATCACACTTGATATGTTCATGCAATGCAGAAGGCAATGATTCATTGTCACTTGTCATGTTCAGGCAATTTCGCATCAAATGTCAAATGATTCTTTTTGTCAAGCACAGTTCAGGACATAGAATACCACTTTTTCAAATGATCATGTCATACGTCATGTCAATGCAAGGTAGCTGCGGTTACTGACCTAAAACATGTCAGAACGTTCTGGTAATACGACTCGTTAACAAAACTGCATGTTTTTGCACTGGAATGGTAATCCGGCTTTTTGTACCACATTTTGACATTTTCATTGTCAACACTCAAAACATCACACTTGATATGTTCATGCAATGCAGAAGGCAATGATTCATTGTCACTTGTCATGTTCAGGCAATTTCGCATCAAATGTCAAATGATTCTTTTTGTCAAGCACAGTTCAGGACATAGAATACCACTTTTTCAAATGATCATGTCATACGTCATGTCAATGCAAGGTAGCTGCGGTTACTGACCTAAAACATGTCAGAACGTTCTGGTAATACGACTCGTTAACAAAACTGCATGTTTTTGCACTGGAATGGTAATCCGGCTTTTTGTACCACATTTTGACATTTTCATTGTCAACACTCAAAACATCACACTTGATATGTTCATGCAATGCAGAAGGCAATGATTCATTGTCACTTGTCATGTTCAGGCAATTTCGCATCAAATGTCAAATGATTCTTTTTGTCAAGCACAGTTCAGGACATAGAATACCACTTTTTCAAATGATCATGTCATACGTCATGTCAATGCAAGGTAGCTGCGGTTACTGACCTAAAACATGTCAGAACGTTCTGGTAATACGACTCGTTAACAAAACTGCATGTTTTTGCACTGGAATGGTAATCCGGCTTTTTGTACCACATTTTGACATTTTCATTGTCAACACTCAAAACATCACACTTGATATGTTCATGCAATGCAGAAGGCAATGATTCATTGTCACTTGTCATGTTCAGGCAATTTCGCATCAAATGTCAAATGATTCTTTTTGTCAAGCACAGTTCAGGACATAGAATACCACTTTTTCAAATGATCATGTCATACGTCATGTCAATGCAAGGTAGCTGCGGTTACTGACCTAAAACATGTCAGAATGTTCTGGTACATTACATTTACATTTATGCATTAGCAGACGCTTTATCCAAAGCGACTTACAACTCATCAACTATCAATTGTTCCGGCCAGTCTCCCTAGAGCAACTTAGGTTAAGTGCCTTGCTCAAGGCACAACGGTGGCAGCCGGATTCGAACCCAAAACTTTCCAGCTAATTACACACTAGCAGTCCTTAACCACTACGCTACCACCACCCTGGTAATAGACTCGTTAACAAAACTGCATGTTTTTGCACTGGAATGGTAATCCGGCTTTTTGTACCACATTTTGACATTTTCATTGTCAACACTCAAAACATCACACTTGATATGTTCATGCAATGCAGAAGGCAATGATTCATTGTCACTTGTCATGTTCAGGCAATTTCGCATCAAATGTCAAATGATTCTTTTTGTCAAGCACAGTTCAGGACATAGAATACCACTTTTTCAAATGATCATGTCATACGTCATGTCAATGCAAGGTAGCTGCGGTTACTGACCTAAAACATGTCAGAACGTTCTGGTAATACGACTCGTTAACAAAACTGCATGTTTTTGCACTGGAATGGTAATCCGGCTTTTTGTACCACATTTTGACATTTTCATTGTCAACACTCAAAACATCACACTTGATATGTTCATGCAATGCAGAAGGCAATGATTCATTGTCACTTGTCATGTTCAGGCAATTTCGCATCAAATGTCAAATGATTCTTTTTGTCAAGCACAGTTCAGGACATAGAATACCACTTTTTCAAATGATCATGTCATACGTCATGTCAATGCAAGGTAGCTGCGGTTACTGACCTAAAACATGTCAGAATGTTCTGGTACATTACATTTACATTTATGCATTTAGCAGACGCTTTTATCCAAAGCGACTTACAACTCATCAACTATCAATTGTTCCGGGCCAGTCTCCCCTAGAGCAACTTAGGGTTAAGTGCCTTGCTCAAGGGCACAACGGTGGCAGCCGGGATTCGAACCCAAAACTTTCCAGGCTAATTACACACTAGGCAGGTTCCTTAACCACTACGCTACCACCACCCCTGGTAATACGACTCGTTAACAAAACTGCATGTTTTTGCACTGGAATGGTAATCCGGCTTTTTGTACCACATTTTGACATTTTCATTGTCAACACTCAAAACATCACACTTGATATGTTCATGCAATGCAGAAGGCAATGATTCATTGTCACTTGTCATGTTCAGGCAATTTCGCATCAAATGTCAAATGATTCTTTTTGTCAAGCACAGTTCAGGACATAGAATACCACTTTTTCAAATGATCATGTCATACGTCATGTCAATGCAAGGTAGCTGCGGTTACTGACCTAAAACATGTCAGAATGTTCTGGTACATTACATTTACATTTACATTTATGCATTTAGCAGACGCTTTTATCCAAAGCGACTTACAACTCATCAACTATCAATTGTTCCGGGCCAGTCTCCCCTAGAGCAACTTAGGGTTAAGTGCCTTGCTCAAGGGCACAACGGTGGCAGCCGGGATTCGAACCCAAAACTTTCCAGGCTAATTACACACTAGGCAGGTTCCTTAACCACTACGCTACCACCACCCCTGGTAATACGACTCGTTAACAAAACTGCATGTTTTTGCACTGGAATGGTAATCCGGCTTTTTGTACCACATTTTGACATTTTCATTGTCAACACTCAAAACATCACACTTGATATGTTCATGCAATGCAGAAGGCAATGATTCATTGTCACTTGTCATGTTCAGGCAATTTCGCATCAAATGTCAAATGATTCTTTTTGTCAAGCACAGTTCAGGACATAGAATACCACTTTTTCAAATGATCATGTCATACGTCATGTCAATGCAAGGTAGCTGCGGTTACTGACCTAAAACATGTCAGAACGTTCTGGTAATACGACTCGTTAACAAAACTGCATGTTTTTGCACTGGAATGGTAATCCGGCTTTTTGTACCACATTTTGACATTTTCATTGTCAACACTCAAAACATCACACTTGATATGTTCATGCAATGCAGAAGGCAATGATTCATTGTCACTTGTCATGTTCAGGCAATTTCGCATCAAATGTCAAATGATTCTTTTTGTCAAGCACAGTTCAGGACATAGAATACCACTTTTTCAAATGATCATGTCATACGTCATGTCAATGCAAGGTAGCTGCGGTTACTGACCTAAAACATGTCAGAACGTTCTGGTAATACGACTCGTTAACAAAACTGCATGTTTTTGCACTGGAATGGTAATCCGGCTTTTTGTACCACATTTTGACATTTTCATTGTCAACACTCAAAACATCACACTTGATATGTTCATGCAATGCAGAAGGCAATGATTCATTGTCACTTGTCATGTTCAGGCAATTTCGCATCAAATGTCAAATGATTCTTTTTGTCAAGCACAGTTCAGGACATAGAATACCACTTTTTCAAATGATCATGTCATACGTCATGTCAATGCAAGGTAGCTGCGGTTACTGACCTAAAACATGTCAGAACGTTCTGGTAATACGACTCGTTAACAAAACTGCATGTTTTTGCACTGGAATGGTAATCCGGCTTTTTGTACCACATTTTGACATTTTCATTGTCAACACTCAAAACATCACACTTGATATGTTCATGCAATGCAGAAGGCAATGATTCATTGTCACTTGTCATGTTCAGGCAATTTCGCATCAAATGTCAAATGATTCTTTTTGTCAAGCACAGTTCAGGACATAGAATACCACTTTTTCAAATGATCATGTCATACGTCATGTCAATGCAAGGTAGCTGCGGTTACTGACCTAAAACATGTCAGAATGTTCTGGTACATTACATTTACATTTACATTCATGCATTTAGCAGACGCTTTTATCCAAAGCGACTTACAACTCATCAACTATCAATTGTTCCGGGCCAGTCTCCCCTAGAGCAACTTAGGGTTAAGTGCCTTGCTCAAGGGCACAACGGTGGCAGCCGGGATTCGAACCCAAAACTTTCCAGGCTAATTACACACTAGGCAGGTTCCTTAACCACTACGCTACCACCACCCCTGGTAATACGACTCGTTAACAAAACTGCATGTTTTTGCACTGGAATGGTAATCCGGCTTTTTGTACCACATTTTGACATTTTCATTGTCAACACTCAAAACATCACACTTGATATGTTCATGCAATGCAGAAGGCAATGATTCATTGTCACTTGTCATGTTCAGGCAATTTCGCATCAAATGTCAAATGATTCTTTTTGTCAAGCACAGTTCAGGACATAGAATACCACTTTTTCAAATGATCATGTCATACGTCATGTCAATGCAAGGTAGCTGCGGTTACTGACCTAAAACATGTCAGAACGTTCTGGTAATACGACTCGTTAACAAAACTGCATGTTTTTGCACTGGAATGGTAATCCGGCTTTTTGTACCACATTTTGACATTTTCATTGTCAACACTCAAAACATCACACTTGATATGTTCATGCAATGCAGAAGGCAATGATTCATTGTCACTTGTCATGTTCAGGCAATTTCGCATCAAATGTCAAATGATTCTTTTGTCAAGCACAGTTCAGGACATAGAATACCACTTTTTCAAATGATCATGTCATACGTCATGTCAATGCAAGGTAGCTGCGGTTACTGACCTAAAACATGTCAGAATGTTCTGGTACATTACATTTACATTACATTTATGCATTTAGCAGACGCTTTTATCCAAAGCGACTTACAACTCATCAACTATCAATTGTTCCGGGCCAGTCTCCCCTAGAGCAACTTAGGGTTAAGTGCCTTGCTCAAGGGCACAACGGTGGCAGCCGGGATTCGAACCCAAACTTTCAGCTAATACACACTAGCAGTTCTTAACCACTACTACCACCCCTGTAAACTCGTTAACAAAACTGCATGTTTTTGCACTGGAATGGTAATCCGGCTTTTTGTACCACATTTTGACATTTTCATTGTCAACACTCAAAACATCACACTTGATATGTTCATGCAATGCAGAAGGCAATGATTCATTGTCACTTGTCATGTTCAGGCAATTTCGCATCAAATGTCAAATGATTCTTTTTGTCAAGCACAGTTCAGGACATAGAATACCACTTTTTCAAATGATCATGTCATACGTCATGTCAATGCAAGGTAGCTGCGGTTACTGACCTAAAACATGTCAGAACGTTCTGGTAATACGACTCGTTAACAAAACTGCATGTTTTTGCACTGGAATGGTAATCCGGCTTTTTGTACCACATTTTGACATTTTCATTGTCAACACTCAAAACATCACACTTGATATGTTCATGCAATGCAGAAGGCAATGATTCATTGTCACTTGTCATGTTCAGGCAATTTCGCATCAAATGTCAAATGATTCTTTTTGTCAAGCACAGTTCAGGACATAGAATACCACTTTTTCAAATGATCATGTCATACGTCATGTCAATGCAAGGTAGCTGCGGTTACTGACCTAAAACATGTCAGAACGTTCTGGTAATACGACTCGTTAACAAAACTGCATGTTTTTGCACTGGAATGGTAATCCGGCTTTTTGTACCACATTTTGACATTTTCATTGTCAACACTCAAAACATCACACTTGATATGTTCATGCAATGCAGAAGGCAATGATTCATTGTCACTTGTCATGTTCAGGCAATTTCGCATCAAATGTCAAATGATTCTTTTTGTCAAGCACAGTTCAGGACATAGAATACCACTTTTTCAAATGATCATGTCATACGTCATGTCAATGCAAGGTAGCTGCGGTTACTGACCTAAAACATGTCAGAATGTTCTGGTAATTACATTTACATTTATGATTAGCAGACGCTTTTCAAAGCGACTTAACTCATCAATATCAAGTTCGGCAGTCTTAACAACTGGTATGTTCTCGGCCACTGGCAGATCGGTAATCCCGGCTTTTATGTACCACAGTTTTTGACTGATTTTCCATTTGTACCAATGCACATTCAACACAAACATCACACTTGATATGTTCATGCAATGCAGAAGGCAATGATTCATTGTCACTTGTCATGTTCAGGCAATTTCGCATCAAATGTCAAATGATTCTTTTTGTCAAGCACAGTTCAGGACATAGAATACCACTTTTTCAAATGATCATGTCATACGTCATGTCAATGCAAGGTAGCTGCGGTTACTGACCTAAAACATGTCAGAACGTTCTGGTAATACGACTCGTTAACAAAACTGCATGTTTTTGCACTGGAATGGTAATCCGGCTTTTTGTACCACATTTTGACATTTTCATTGTCAACACTCAAAACATCACACTTGATATGTTCATGCAATGCAGAAGGCAATGATTCATTGTCACTTGTCATGTTCAGGCAATTTCGCATCAAATGTCAAATGATTCTTTTTGTCAAGCACAGTTCAGGACATAGAATACCACTTTTTCAAATGATCATGTCATACGTCATGTCAATGCAAGGTAGCTGCGGTTACTGACCTAAAACATGTCAGAACGTTCTGGTAATACGACTCGTTAACAAAACTGCATGTTTTTGCACTGGAATGGTAATCCGGCTTTTTGTACCACATTTTGACATTTTCATTGTCAACACTCAAAACATCACACTTGATATGTTCATGCAATGCAGAAGGCAATGATTCATTGTCACTTGTCATGTTCAGGCAATTTCGCATCAAATGTCAAATGATTCTTTTTGTCAAGCACAGTTCAGGACATAGAATACCACTTTTTCAAATGATCATGTCATACGTCATGTCAATGCAAGGTAGCTGCGGTTACTGACCTAAAACATGTCAGAACGTTCTGGTAATACGACTCGTTAACAAAACTGCATGTTTTTGCACTGGAATGGTAATCCGGCTTTTTGTACCACATTTTGACATTTTCATTGTCAACACTCAAAACATCACACTTGATATGTTCATGCAATGCAGAAGGCAATGATTCATTGTCACTTGTCATGTTCAGGCAATTTCGCATCAAATGTCAAATGATTCTTTTGTCAAGCACAGTTCAGGACATAGAATACCACTTTTTCAAATGATCATGTCATACGTCATGTCAATGCAAGGTAGCTGCGGTTACTGACCTAAAACATGTCAGAACGTTCTGGTAATACGACTCGTTAACAAAACTGCATGTTTTTGCACTGGAATGGTAATCCGGCTTTTTGTACCACATTTTGACATTTTCATTGTCAACACTCAAAACATCACACTTGATATGTTCATGCAATGCAGAAGGCAATGATTCATTGTCACTTGTCATGTTCAGGCAATTTCGCATCAAATGTCAAATGATTCTTTTTGTCAAGCACAGTTCAGGACATAGAATACCACTTTTTCAAATGATCATGTCATACGTCATGTCAATGCAAGGTAGCTGCGGTTACTGACCTAAAACATGTCAGAATGTTCTGGTACATTACATTTACATTTATGCATTTAGCAGACGCTTTTATCCAAGCGCTACAATCATCAACTATCAATGTTCGGCCAGTCCCCCTAGACAACTAGTTAAGGCCTGCTCAAGGCACAACGGCACCAGATTCGAACCCAAAGACTAACAAAACTGCATGTTTTTGCACTGGAATGGTAATCCGGCTTTTTGTACCACATTTTGACATTTTCATTGTCAACACTCAAAACATCACACTTGATATGTTCATGCAATGCAGAAGGCAATGATTCATTGTCACTTGTCATGTTCAGGCAATTTCGCATCAAATGTCAAATGATTCTTTTTGTCAAGCACAGTTCAGGACATAGAATACCACTTTTTCAAATGATCATGTCATACGTCATGTCAATGCAAGGTAGCTGCGGTTACTGACCTAAAACATGTCAGAACGTTCTGGTAATACGACTCGTTAACAAAACTGCATGTTTTTGCACTGGAATGGTAATCCGGCTTTTTGTACCACATTTTGACATTTTCATTGTCAACACTCAAAACATCACACTTGATATGTTCATGCAATGCAGAAGGCAATGATTCATTGTCACTTGTCATGTTCAGGCAATTTCGCATCAAATGTCAAATGATTCTTTTTGTCAAGCACAGTTCAGGACATAGAATACCACTTTTTCAAATGATCATGTCATACGTCATGTCAATGCAAGGTAGCTGCGGTTACTGACCTAAAACATGTCAGAACGTTCTGGTAATACGACTCGTTAACAAAACTGCATGTTTTTGCACTGGAATGGTAATCCGGCTTTTTGTACCACATTTTGACATTTTCATTGTCAACACTCAAAACATCACACTTGATATGTTCATGCAATGCAGAAGGCAATGATTCATTGTCACTTGTCATGTTCAGGCAATTTCGCATCAAATGTCAAATGATTCTTTTTGTCAAGCACAGTTCAGGACATAGAATACCACTTTTCAAATGATCATGTCATACGTCATGTCAATGCAAGGTAGCTGCGGTTACTGACCTAAAACATGTCAGAACGTTCTGGTAATACGACTCGTTAACAAAACTGCATGTTTTTGCACTGGAATGGTAATCCGGCTTTTTGTACCACATTTTGACATTTTCATTGTCAACACTCAAAACATCACACTTGATATGTTCATGCAATGCAGAAGCAATGATTCATTGTCACTTGTCATGTTCAGGCAATTTCGCATCAAATGTCAAATGATTCTTTTTGTCAAGCACAGTTCAGGACATAGAATACCACTTTTTCAAATGATCATGTCATACGTCATGTCAATGCAAGGTAGCTGCGGTTACTGACCTAAAACATGTCAGAATGTTCTGGTACATTACATTTACATTTACATTTATGCATTTAGCAGACGCTTTTATCCAAAGCGACTTACAACTCATCAACTATCAATTGTTCCGGGCCAGTCTCCCCTAGAGCAACTTAGGGTTAAGTGCCTTGCTCAAGGGCACAACGGTGGCAGCCGGGATTCGAACCCAAAACTTTCCAGGCTAATTACACACTAGGCAGGTTCCTTAACCACTACGCTACACCACCCTGGTAATAGGACTCGTTAACAAAACTGCATGTTTTTGCACTGGAATGGTAATCCGGCTTTTTGTACCACATTTTGACATTTTCATTGTCAACACTCAAAACATCACACTTGATATGTTCATGCAATGCAGAAGGCAATGATTCATTGTCACTTGTCATGTTCAGGCAATTTCGCATCAAATGTCAAATGATTCTTTTTGTCAAGCACAGTTCAGGACATAGAATACCACTTTTTCAAATGATCATGTCATAACGTCATGTCAATGCAAGGTAGCTGCGGTTACTGACCTAAAACATGTCAGAACGTTCTGGTAATACGACTCGTTAACAAAACTGCATGTTTTTGCACTGGAATGGTAATCCGGCTTTTTGTACCACATTTTGACATTTTCATTGTCAACACTCAAAACATCACACTTGATATGTTCATGCAATGCAGAAGGCAATGATTCATTGTCACTTGTCATGTTCAGGCAATTTCGCATCAAATGTCAAATGATTCTTTTTGTCAAGCACAGTTCAGGACATAGAATACACTTTTTCAAATGATCATGTCATACTTCATGTCAATGCAAGGTAGCTGCGGTTACTGACCTAAAACATGTCAGAACGTTCTGGTAATACGACTCGTTAACAAACTGCATGTTTTTGCACTGGAATGGTAATCCGGCTTTTTGTACACATTTTGACATTTTCATTGTCAACACTCAAAACATCACACTTGATATGTTCATGCAATGCAGAAGGCAATGATTATTGTCACTTGTCATGTTCAGGCAATTTCGCATCAAATGTCAAATGATTCTTTTTGTCAAGCACAGTTCAGGACATAGAATACCACTTTTTCAAATGATCATGTCATACGTCATGTCAATGCAAGGTAGCTGCGGTTACTGACCTAAAACATGTCAGAACGTTCTGGTAATACGACTCGTTAACAAAACTGCATGTTTTTGCACTGGAATGGTAATCCGGCTTTTTGTACCACATTTTGACATTTTCATTGTCAACACTCAAAACATCACACTTGATATGTTCATGCAATGCAGAAGGCAATGATTCATTGTCACTTGTCATGTTCAGGCAATTTCGCATCAAATGTCAAATGATTCTTTTTGTCAAGCACAGTTCAGGACATAGAATACCACTTTTTCAAATGATCATGTCATACGTCATGTCAATGCAAGGTAGCTGCGGTTACTGACCTAAAACATGTCAGAACGTTCTGGTAATACGACTCGTTAACAAAACTGCATGTTTTTG
>PYXC01001962.1:0-10473 GCA_015244755.2 Tenualosa ilisha | reverse complement strand
ACTGACCTAAAACATGTCAGAATGTTCTGGTACATTACATTTACATTTATGCATTTAGCAGACGCTTTTATCCAAAGCGACTTACAACTCATCAACTATCAATTGTTCCGGGCCAGTCTCCCCTAGAGCAACTTAGGGTTAAGTGCCTTGCTCAAGGGCACAACGTGGCAGCCGGGATTCGAACCCAAAACTTTCCAGGCTAATTTACACACTAGGCAGGTTCCTTAACCACTACGCTACCACCACCCCTGGTAAAACGACTCGTTAACAAAACTGCATGTTTTTGCACTGGAATGGTAATCCGGCTTTTTGTACCACATTTTGACATTTTCATTGTCAACACTCAAAACATCACACTTGATATGTTCATGCAATGCAGAAGGCAATGATTCATTGTCACTTGTCATGTTCAGGCAATTTCGCATCAAATGTCAAATGATTCTTTTTTTGTCAAGCAGTTTTCAGGACATAGAATACCACTTTTTCAAATGATCATGTCATACGTCATGTCAATGCAAGGTAGCTGCGGTTACTGACCTAAAACATGTCAGAACGTTCTGGTAATACGACTCGTTAACAAAACTGCATGTTTTTGCACTGGAATGGTAATCCGGCTTTTTGTACCACATTTTGACATTTTCATTGTCAACACTCAAAACATCACACTTGATATGTTCATGCAATGCAGAAAGGCAATGATTCATTGTCACTTGTCATGTTCAGGCAATTTCGCATCAAATGTCAAATGATTCTTTTTGTCAAGCACAGTTCAGGACATAGAATACCACTTTTTCAAATGATCATGTCATACGTCATGTCAATGCAAGGTAGCTGCGGTTACTGCTAAAACATGTCAGAATGTTCTGGTACATTACATTTACATTTACATTTATGCATTTAGCAGACGCTTTTATCCAAAGCGACTTACAACTCATCAACTATCAATTGTTCCGGGCCAGTCTCCCTAGAGCAACTTAGGGTTAAGTGCCTTGCTCAAGGGCACAACGGTGGCAGCCGGGATTCGAACCCAAAACTTTCCAGGCTAATTACACACTAGGCAGGTTCCTTAACCACTACGCTACCACCACCCCTGGTAATAGACTCGTTAACAAAACTGCATGTTTTTGCACTGGAATGGTAATCCGGCTTTTTGTACCACATTTTGACATTTTCATTGTCAACACTCAAAACATCACACTTGATATGTTCATGCAATGCAGAAGGCAATGATTCATTGTCACTTGTCATGTTCAGGCAATTTCGCATCAAATGTCAAATGATTCTTTTTGTCAAGCACAGTTCAGGACATAGAATACCACTTTTTCAAATGATCATGTCATACGTCATGTCAATGCAAGGTAGCTGCGGTTACTGACCTAAAACATGTCAGAACGTTCTGGTAATACGACTCGTTAACAAAACTGCATGTTTTTGCACTGGAATGGTAATCCGGCTTTTTGTACCACATTTTGACATTTTCATTGTCAACACTCAAAACATCACACTTGATATGTTCATGCAATGCAGAAGGCAATGATTCATTGTCACTTGTCATGTTCAGGCAATTTCGCATCAAATGTCAAATGATTCTTTTTGTCAAGCGCAGTTCAGGACATAGAATACCACTTTTTCAAATGATCATGTCATACGTCATGTCAATGCAAGGTAGCTGCGGTTACTGACCTAAAACATGTCAGAATGTTCTGGTACATTACATTTACATTTACATTTATGCATTTAGCAGACGCTTTTATCCAAAGCGACTTACAACTCATCAACTATCAATTGTTCCGGGCCAGTCTCCCCTAGAGCAACTTAGGGTTAAGTGCCTTGCTCAAGGGCACAACGGTGGCAGCCGGGATTCGAACCCAAAACTTTCCAGGCTAATTACACACTAGGCAGGTTCCTTAACCACTACGCTACCACCACCCTGGTAATACGACTCGTTAACAAAACTGCATGTTTTTGCACTGGAATGGTAATCCGGCTTTTTGTACCACATTTTGACATTTTCATTGTCAACACTCAAAACATCACACTTGATATGTTCATGCAATGCAGAAGGCAATGATTCATTGTCACTTGTCATGTTCAGGCAATTTCGCATCAAATGTCAAATGATTCTTTTTGTCAAGCACAGTTCAGGACATAGAATACCACTTTTTCAAATGATCATGTCATACGTCATGTCAATGCAAGGTAGCTGCGGTTACTGACCTAAAACATGTCAGAACGTTCTGGTAATACGACTCGTTAACAAAACTGCATGTTTTTGCACTGGAATGGTAATCCGGCTTTTTGTACCACATTTTGACATTTTCATTGTCAACACTCAAAACATCACACTTGATATGTTCATGCAATGCAGAAGGCAATGATTCATTGTCACTTGTCATGTTCAGGCAATTTCGCATCAAATGTCAAATGATTCTTTTTGTCAAGCACAGTTCAGGACATAGAATACCACTTTTTCAAATGATCATGTCATACGTCATGTCAATGCAAGGTAGCTGCGGTTACTGACCTAAAACATGTCAGAACGTTCTGGTAATACGACTCGTTAACAAAACTGCATGTTTTTGCACTGGAATGGTAATCCGGCTTTTTGTACCACATTTTGACATTTTCATTGTCAACACTCAAAACATCACACTTGATATGTTCATGCAATGCAGAAGGCAATGATTCATTGTCACTTGTCATGTTCAGGCAATTTCGCATCAAATGTCAAATGATTCTTTTTGTCAAGCACAGTTCAGGACATAGAATACCACTTTTTCAAATGATCATGTCATACGTCATGTCAATGCAAGGTAGCTGCGGTTACTGACCTAAAACATGTCAGAACGTTCTGGTAATACGACTCGTTAACAAAACTGCATGTTTTTGCACTGGAATGGTAATCCGGCTTTTTGTACCACATTTTGACATTTTCATTGTCAACACTCAAAACATCACACTTGATATGTTCATGCAATGCAGAAGGCAATGATTCATTGTCACTTGTCATGTTCAGGCAATTTCGCATCAAATGTCAAATGATTCTTTTTGTCAAGCACAGTTCAGGACATAGAATACCACTTTTTCAAATGATCATGTCATACGTCATGTCAATGCAAGGTAGCTGCGGTTACTGACCTAAAACATGTCAGAACGTTCTGGTAATACGACTCGTTAACAAAACTGCATGTTTTTGCACTGGAATGGTAATCCGGCTTTTTGTACCACATTTTGACATTTTCATTGTCAACACTCAAAACATCACACTTGATATGTTCATGCAATGCAGAAGGCAATGATTCATTGTCACTTGTCATGTTCAGGCAATTTCGCATCAAATGTCAAATGATTCTTTTTGTCAAGCACAGTTCAGGACATAGAATACCACTTTTTCAAATGATCATGTCATACGTCATGTCAATGCAAGGTAGCTGCGGTTACTGACCTAAAACATGTCAGAACGTTCTGGTAATACGACTCGTTAACAAAACTGCATGTTTTTGCACTGGAATGGTAATCCGGCTTTTTGTACCACATTTTGACATTTTCATTGTCAACACTCAAAACATCACACTTGATATGTTCATGCAATGCAGAAGGCAATGATTCATTGTCACTTGTCATGTTCAGGCAATTTCGCATCAAATGTCAAATGATTCTTTTTGTCAAGCACAGTTCAGGACATAGAATACCACTTTTTCAAATGATCATGTCATACGTCATGTCAATGCAAGGTAGCTGCGGTTACTGACCTAAAACATGTCAGAACGTTCTGGTAATACGACTCGTTAACAAAACTGCATGTTTTTGCACTGGAATGGTAATCCGGCTTTTTGTACCACATTTTGACATTTTCATTGTCAACACTCAAAACATCACACTTGATATGTTCATGCAATGCAGAAGGCAATGATTCATTGTCACTTGTCATGTTCAGGCAATTTCGCATCAAATGTCAAATGATTCTTTTTGTCAAGCACAGTTCAGGACATAGAATACCACTTTTTCAAATGATCATGTCATACGTCATGTCAATGCAAGGTAGCTGCGGTTACTGACCTAAAACATGTCAGAACGTTCTGGTAATACGACTCGTTAACAAAACTGCATGTTTTTGCACTGGAATGGTAATCCGGCTTTTTGTACCACATTTTGACATTTTCATTGTCAACACTCAAAACATCACACTTGATATGTTCATGCAATGCAGAAGGCAATGATTCATTGTCACTTGTCATGTTCAGGCAATTTCGCATCAAATGTCAAATGATTCTTTTTGTCAAGCACAGTTCAGGACATAGAATACCACTTTTTCAAATGATCATGTCATACGTCATGTCAATGCAAGGTAGCTGCGGTTACTGACCTAAAACATGTCAGAACGTTCTGGTAATACGACTCGTTAACAAAACTGCATGTTTTTGCACTGGAATGGTAATCCGGCTTTTTGTACCACATTTTGACATTTTCATTGTCAACACTCAAAACATCACACTTGATATGTTCATGCAATGCAGAAGGCAATGATTCATTGTCACTTGTCATGTTCAGGCAATTTCGCATCAAATGTCAAATGATTCTTTTTGTCAAGCACAGTTCAGGACATAGAATACCACTTTTTCAAATGATCATGTCATACGTCATGTCAATGCAAGGTAGCTGCGGTTACTGACCTAAAACATGTCAGAACGTTCTGGTAATACGACTCGTTAACAAAACTGCATGTTTTTGCACTGGAATGGTAATCCGGCTTTTTGTACCACATTTTGACATTTTCATTGTCAACACTCAAAACATCACACTTGATATGTTCATGCAATGCAGAAGGCAATGATTCATTGTCACTTGTCATGTTCAGGCAATTTCGCATCAAATGTCAAATGATTCTTTTTGTCAAGCACAGTTCAGGACATAGAATACCACTTTTTCAAATGATCATGTCATACGTCATGTCAATGCAAGGTAGCTGCGGTTACTGACCTAAAACATGTCAGAACGTTCTGGTAATACGACTCGTTAACAAAACTGCATGTTTTTGCACTGGAATGGTAATCCGGCTTTTTGTACCACATTTTGACATTTTCATTGTCAACACTCAAAACATCACACTTGATATGTTCATGCAATGCAGAAGGCAATGATTCATTGTCACTTGTCATGTTCAGGCAATTTCGCATCAAATGTCAAATGATTCTTTTTGTCAAGCACAGTTCAGGACATAGAATACCACTTTTTCAAATGATCATGTCATACGTCATGTCAATGCAAGGTAGCTGCGGTTACTGACCTAAAACATGTCAGAACGTTCTGGTAATACGACTCGTTAACAAAACTGCATGTTTTTGCACTGGAATGGTAATCCGGCTTTTTGTACCACATTTTGACATTTTCATTGTCAACACTCAAAACATCACACTTGATATGTTCATGCAATGCAGAAGGCAATGATTCATTGTCACTTGTCATGTTCAGGCAATTTCGCATCAAATGTCAAATGATTCTTTTTGTCAAGCACAGTTCAGGACATAGAATACCACTTTTTCAAATGATCATGTCATACGTCATGTCAATGCAAGGTAGCTGCGGTTACTGACCTAAAACATGTCAGAACGTTCTGGTAATACGACTCGTTAACAAAACTGCATGTTTTTGCACTGGAATGGTAATCCGGCTTTTTGTACCACATTTTGACATTTTCATTGTCAACACTCAAAACATCACACTTGATATGTTCATGCAATGCAGAAGGCAATGATTCATTGTCACTTGTCATGTTCAGGCAATTTCGCATCAAATGTCAAATGATTCTTTTTGTCAAGCACAGTTCAGGACATAGAATACCACTTTTTCAAATGATCATGTCATACGTCATGTCAATGCAAGGTAGCTGCGGTTACTGACCTAAAACATGTCAGAACGTTCTGGTAATACGACTCGTTAACAAAACTGCATGTTTTTGCACTGGAATGGTAATCCGGCTTTTTGTACCACATTTTGACATTTTCATTGTCAACACTCAAAACATCACACTTGATATGTTCATGCAATGCAGAAGGCAATGATTCATTGTCACTTGTCATGTTCAGGCAATTTCGCATCAAATGTCAAATGATTCTTTTTGTCAAGCACAGTTCAGGACATAGAATACCACTTTTTCAAATGATCATGTCATACGTCATGTCAATGCAAGGTAGCTGCGGTTACTGACCTAAAACATGTCAGAATGTTCTGGTACATTACATTTACATTTATGCATTTAGCAGACGCTTTTATCCAAAGCGACTTACAACTCATCAACTATCAATTGTTCCGGGCCAGTCTCCCCTAGAGCAACTTAGGGTTAAGTGCCTTGCTCAAGGGCACAACGGTGGCAGCCGGGATTCGAACCCAAAACTTTCCAGGCTAATTACCACTAGGCAGGTTCCTTAACCACTACGCTACCACCACCCCTGGTAATAGGACTCGTTAACAAAACTGCATGTTTTTGCACTGGAATGGTAATCCGGCTTTTTGTACCACATTTTGACATTTTCATTGTCAACACTCAAAACATCACACTTGATATGTTCATGCAATGCAGAAGGCAATGATTCATTGTCACTTGTCATGTTCAGGCAATTTCGCATCAAATGTCAAATGATTCTTTTTGTCAAGCACAGTTCAGGACATAGAATACCACTTTTTCAAATGATCATGTCATACGTCATGTCAATGCAAGGTAGCTGCGGTTACTGACCTAAAACATGTCAGAATGTTCTGGTACATTACATTTACATTTACATTTATGCATTTAGCAGACGCTTTTATCCAAAGCGACTTACAACTCATCAACTATCAATTGTTCCGGGCCAGTCTCCCTAGAGCACTTAGGGTTAAGTGCCTTGCTCAAGGGCACAACGGTGGCAGCCGGGATTCGAACCCAAAACTTTCCAGGCTAATTACACACTAGGCAGGTTCCTTAACCACTACGCTACCACCACCCCTGGCAAAACGACTCGTTAACAAAACTGCATGTTTTTGCACTGGAATGGTAATCCGGCTTTTTGTACCACATTTTGACATTTTCATTGTCAACACTCAAAACATCACACTTGATATGTTCATGCAATGCAGAAGGCAATGATTCATTGTCACTTGTCATGTTCAGGCAATTTCGCATCAAATGTCAAATGATTCTTTTTGTCAAGCACAGTTCAGGACATAGAATACCACTTTTTCAAAATGATCATGTCATACGTCATGTCAATGCAAGGTAGCTGCGGTTACTGACCTAAAACATGTCAGAATGTTCTGGTACATTACATTTACATTTACATTTATGCATTTAGCAGACGCTTTATCCAAAGCGACTTACAACTCATCAACTATCAATTGTTCCGAGCCAGTCTCCCCTAGAGCAACTTAGGGTTAAGCGCCTTGCTCAAGGGCACAACGGTGGCAGCCGGGATTCGAACCCAAAACTTTCCAGGCTAATTACACACTAGGCAGGTTCCTTAACCACTACGCTACCACCACCCCTGGTAAAACGACTCGTTAACAAAACTGCATGTTTTTGCACTGGAATGGTAATCCGGCTTTTTGTACCACATTTTGACATTTTCATTGTCAACACTCAAAACATCACACTTGATATGTTCATGCAATGCAGAAGGCAATGATTCATTGTCACTTGTCATGTTCAGGCAATTTCGCATCAAATGTCAAATGATTCTTTTTGTCAAGCACAGTTCAGGACATAGAATACCACTTTTTCAAATGATCATGTCATACGTCATGTCAATGCAAGGTAGCTGCGGTTACTGACCTAAAACATGTCAGAACGTTCTGGCAATACGACTCGTTAACAAAACTGCATGTTCTTGCACTGGAATGGTAATCCGGCTTTTTGTACCACATTTTGACATTTTCATTGTCAACACTCAAAACATCACACTTGATATGTTCATGCAATGCAGAAGGCAATGATTCATTGTCACTTGTCATGTTCAGGCAATTTCGCATCAGATGGCAAATGATTCTTTTTGTCAAGCACAGTTCAGGACATAGAATACCACTTTTTCAAATGATCATGTCATACGTCATGTCAATGCAAGGTAGCTGCGGTTACTGACCTAAAACATGTCAGAATGTTCTGGTACATTACATTTACATTTATGCATTTAGCAGACGCTTTTATCCAAAGCGACTTACAACTCATCAACTATCAATTGTTCCGGGCCAGTCTCCCCTAGAGCAACTTAGGGTTAAGCGCCTTGCTCAAGGGCACAACGGTGGCAGCCGGATTCGAACCCAAAACTTTCCAGGCTAATTACACACTAGGCAGGTTCCTTAACCACTACGCTACCACCACCCCTGGTAAAACGACTCGTTAACAAAACTGCATGTTTTTGCACTGGAATGGTAATCCGGCTTTTTGTACCACATTTTGACATTTTCATTGTCAACACTCAAAACATCACACTTGATATGTTCATGCAATGCAGAAGGCAATGATTCATTGTCACTTGTCATGTTCAGGCAATTTCGCATCAAATGTCAAATGATTCTTTTTGTCAAGCACAGTTCAGGACATAGAATACCACTTTTTCAAATGATCATGTCATACGTCATGTCAATGCAAGGTAGCTGCGGTTACTGACCTAAAACATGTCAGAACGTTCTGGTAATACGACTCGTTAACAAAACTGCATGTTCTTGCACTGGAATGGTAATCCGGCTTTTTGTACCACATTTTGACATTTTCATTGTCAACACTCAAAACATCACACTTGATATGTTCATGCAATGCAGAAAGCAATGATTCATTGTCACTTGTTATGTTCAGGCAATTTCGCATCAAATGTCAAATGATTCTTTTTGTCAAGCACAGTTCAAGACATAGAATACCACTTTTTCAAATGATCATGTCATACGTCATGTCAATGCAAGGTAGCTGCCGGTTACTGACCTAAAAGCATGTCAGAATGTTCTGGTACATTACATTTACATTTATGCATTTAGCAGACGCTTTTATCCAAAGCGACTTACAACTCATCAACTATCAATTGTTCCGGGCCAGTCTCCCCTAGAGCAACTTAGGGTTAAGCGCCTTGCTCAAGGGGACAACGGTGGCAGCCGGGATTCGAACCCAAAACTTTCCAGGCTAATTACACACTAGGCAGGTTCCTTAACCCTACGCTACCACCACCCCTGGTAAAACGACTCGTTAACAAAACTGCATGTTTTTGCACTGGAATGGTAATCCGGCTTTTTGTACCACATTTTGACATTTTTCATTGTCAACACTCAAAACATCACACTTGATATGTTCATGCAATGCAGAAGGCAATGATTCATTGTCACTTGTCATGTTCAGGCAATTTCGCATCAAATGTCAAATGATTCTTTTTGTCAAGCACAGTTCAGGACATAGAATACCACTTTTTTCAAATGATCATGTCATACGTCATGTCAATGCAAGGTAGCTGCGGTTACTGACCTAAAACATATCAGAACGTTCTGGTAATACGACTCGTTAACAAAACTGCATGTTTTTTGCACTGGAATGGTAATCCGGCTTTTTGTACCACATTTTGACATTTTCATTGTCAACACTCAAAACATCACACTTGATATGTTCATGCAATGCAGAAGGCAATGATTCATTGTCACTTGTCATGTTCAGGCAATTTCGCATCAAATGTCAAATGATTCTTTTTGTCAAGCACAGTTCAGGACATAGAATACCACTTTTTCAAATGATCATGTCATACGTCATGTCAATGCAAGGTAGCTGCGGTTACTGACCTAAAACATGTCAGAATGTTCTGGTACATTACATTTACATTTATGCATTTAGCAGACGCTTTTATCCAAAGCGACTTACAACTCATCAACTATCAATTGTTCCGTGCCAGTCTCCCCTAGAGCAACTTAGGGTTAAGTGCCTTGCTCAAGGGCACAACGGTGGCAGCGGGGATTCGAAACCAAAACTTTCCAGGCTAATTACACACTAGGCAGGTTCCTTAACCACTACACTACCACCACCCCTGGTAAAACGACTCGTTAACAAAACTGCATGTTTTTGCACTGGAATGGTAATCCGGCTTTTTGTACCACATTTTGACATTTTCATTGTCAACACTCAAAACATCACACTTGATATGTTCATGCAATGCAGAAGGCAATGATTCATTGTCACTTGTCATGTTCAGGCAATTTCGCATCAAATGTCAAATGATTCTTTTTGTCAAGCACAGTTCAGGACATAGAATACCACTTTTTCAAATGATCATGTCATACGTCATGTCAATGCAAGGTAGCTGCGGTTACTGACCTAAAACATGTCAGAATGTTCTGGTACATTACATTTACATTTACATTTATGCATTTAGCAGAAGCTTTTATCCAAAGCGACTTACAACTCATCAACTATCAATTGTTCCGGGCCAGTCTCCCCTACAGCAACTTAGGGTTAAGTGCCTTGCTCAAGGG
>PYXC01001960.1:7500-13034 GCA_015244755.2 Tenualosa ilisha | reverse complement strand
AAGTCCAGGCTTTCCCCAGAAGGAGCTAAAGTTATCGATTAAGCCCACATTGTTATCGGCACACATCCTGACAACCATCGTTCAGTGAAAAAACTCTGCTGAGCATTTCTTCACCGCGTTTAATAGTATGGGACCAGAGAAAGTTACAGAGTCTGACATCGTTTGTGCCAACCTGCACAAAGAAATAAAACTCGTTTTAGTGATCTCCGACTGCCTTAATCGGACGTCGTTAGTGCCAGTATGGATACCTATCCGGGGGTTCTTCATACTTGTTTAGCCGCCAGCACTTTTAAATAGGCTTTGATGTCGCTTGCGCTAGCCCCAGAGATTGAAGTGACTACGGCCGACGGAGTCGCTAGATTCACATTTCGTACAGTAGAAGCGCCAATTACCAGAGTTTTTGTCTTGGTTGGAGGAGCTACTTAGGGGGGAGAATCGATTAGAAACATGAATTGGTTGGTGGTGTGCGGGGGTTTCGTTCTGCGGCTAGTGCCCCTCACCGTAACCCACTTTCCCTGCTGCGAGGGAGATGCCGCCGGTTCACTGGCTAGCTTGCTAGGGGATGATCTCTCTGGTACATCCACACTTGCTAAGGGGGCAGCAGTGCCATCTGGCGCTGAGTAAGTCTTCTCTAATGTGTGGAAGCGGCTTTCTAACTTGCCTCCAGACAAGCCAGCTGTCTACAAGTGTTACACGTATCATAACCGCTAAAGGAGGCTGGGGAGTAGCTAAACATCTGACAGGCTGGGCAACAGATAGAGACAGAGCGAGGAGGAGAAGTCATACTGTAGGAAGTGTTAAGGTATAGTTTTAACAATTTTAACAGTTGTGTTAAGGTATAGTTTAAGAAAACAAAGTGGATAAGTGGGTAGAGAGTATGCTAATTTACGAATAATATCAGCAATTTGGACTACCGTTGCACACAGCTACAAACACAGTGTAGAGGAAATGACGTAGCCATGACGTAGCCATGACGTTTTCCTAGCCATGACACATAGAATGACCATCCGGTGAGACAGGATTCAAAACCAGGAGAGCACTTTGCCGTTGATGCCCATGTTAGTCAGTTTGTCCAGTAGGATATGGTGGTTGACTGTATCAAATGCTGCTGATAGGTCAAGCAGGATGAGCACTGAGAATTGACCTGCCGCTCTGGACTCTTTTAATGCTTCTGTCACAAACAGAAGCACCGATTCAGTGGAGTGGCCACATTTGAAGCCGGATCGGTAGGAGTCAAGGAGGTTCTGCTGAGAGAGAAATCCTGTGACCTGTCTGAGACGGCTCAGTAGTTTTAGAAAGAAAGGAAGAGGAGAGACAGGCTGGTAGTTTTCCACTTGAGTGGGAGAGAGGGAAGGTTTTTTGAGCAGTGGTGTCGGGTTTGTGTAGATGGGTTAGAGAACTGACTGCTGATTGCTGCAACTTTGCTAGTGAAAACTGCAGCAAAAGTGTCAGCTGTGAGGTTGCAGGAGGTGGAGGAGGTGCAGGAGGTGGAGGAGGTGCAGGGGGTGGAGGAGGTGGAGGAGGTGCAGGAGGTGCAGGAGGTGGGAGGTGCAGGAGGTGGAGGAGGTGGAGGAGGTGCAGGGGGTGGAGGAGGTGGAGGAGGTGGAGGAGGTGGAGGAGGTGGAGGAGGAGCAGGAGGTGGAGGAGGTGCAGGAGGTGCAGGGGGTGGAGGAGGTGGAGGAGGTGCAGGAGGTGCAGGGGGTGGAGGGGGTGGAGGAGGTGCAGGAGGTGCAGGGGGTGGAGGGGTGGAGGAGGTGCAGGAGGTGCAGGAGGTGGAGGAGGTGCAGGAGGTGCAGGAGGTGCAGGGGGTGGAGGAGGTGGAGGAGGTGCAGGAGGTGCAGGAGGTGCAGGGGGTGGAGGAGGTGGAGGAGGTGCAGGAGGTGCAGGAGATGGAGGAGGTGGAGGAGGTGCAGGAGGTGCAGGGGGTGGAGGAGGTGGAGGAGGTGCAGGGGGTGGAGGAGGTGGAGGAGGTGCAGGAGGTGCAGGAGATGGAGGAGGTGGAGGAGGTGCAGGAGGTGGAGGAGGTGGAGGAGGTGGAGGAGGTGCAGGGGTGGAGGAGGTGCAGGAGGTGCAGGAGGTGCAGGGGTGGAGGAGGTGGAGGAGGTGCAGGAAGTGCAGGAGGTGCAGGAGATGGAGGAGGTGGAGGAGGTGCAGGAGGTGCAGGGGGTGGAGGAGGTGGAGGAGGTGCAGGGGTGGAGGAGGTGGAGGAGGTGCAGGAGGTGCAGGAGATGGAGGAGGTGGAGGAGTGCAGGAGGTGGAGGAGGTGGAGGAGGTGGAGGAGGTGCAGGGGTGGAGGAGGAGGGTTCAGTAGAGATTTGAAGATAGAAAAGAGTTCTATGGTGTCAGTGGCATTGTGAATCTTGTCTTGGTAAAAAGCCCGTTTTGCAGAAGTGACACTGGATCAGAAGGATGACAGCAGAGCCTGGAAGTGTGTTAGATCAGCGGAATTCTTAGTCTTGTGCCATTTCCTCTCAGCAGCTCTGAGGTTGGTGCAAATCAAGTGAAGTGAGTCATTAAGCCACGCATGAGACTGAGTGGATCTAGCAGGTCTGGTAGACAGAGGGCACAAGCAATCCAAGCAGGAGCTCAGTGTAGAACAGAGTGACTCTGTGACATCATCAACCTCAAGAGAAGAGAAACTTCTGGAAGGTGGGAGAGCAGACGCCACCAAGGAGGAAAAGTGAAGAGGAGATAAATTCAGGAGATTGCGACAGAAAGAGACGGTGGGAACAGGTGCAGAGGGTTGCTGACGGAGACACACTTTGAACTGAATAAAGTGGTGGTCAGAGAGATGTAGAGGAGGAACTGTCAGAGAAGTAGTGGCGCAGTGTCTGGTAAAAATGAGATGAGAAGTGAGAGAAGTTCCTTACCAGCTTTGTGAGTTGGAGGACTGCAGACCCCCCCCCCCACACACACACACACACACCTGTAATTACAGTGGCAGACCCACTGTAGCTCAAAGGAGTCCATCAGAGACAGGAAGTCTGCAGAGCCTGGATTGTCTAAGTGGATGTTCATATGACCAAGGGCAAGCACAGGGACAGTCCTGCTCAGGGATGGAGGGGAGCAGAGGGTCGAGATCCTCCAGAAATCACCCATTTGTCCTGGTGGACGACAGATGACAACCAGATATATGTTGTTTGTTGCACAGGTGCTGTAATCAGGTGTGTGTGTGTGTGTGTGTGTGTAATGTGTGTACGCTTTGTGTGTATGATTCTATTGATTAATGAGGATCAGTGTGTGTATGTGTGTAATGTGTGTGTGAGCTTGTGTGTATGATTCTATTGATTAATGAGGATCTGTGTGTGTGTGTATGTGTAATGTGTGTGTGAGCTTGTGTGTGTGTTCATTGGTTTTGTTGATAAATGAGGACCAGAGTGGATATGAGAAACGAAATATTGATTCTGGACCTGCAAGGTCGACAAAAACAAAAACCCCAACACACACACACACACACACACTCATACACTTTCTCTCTCTCTCTCTGTCTCTCTCTCTCTCTCTCTCTCACACACACACACACTCATAAACTCTCTCTCTCTTTCTTTCGCACACACACACACACACACACAAACACACACACACACACACATTCTAACATCAAGCTGCCCACCCTGTGATTTTCCCTTTCAGCTGGATTGTGGTCTGACTCAATCGATGAGTAATCTGGGAGGTGGTTGAGAGCGTGGCGTCTACTGGCTGTGTGTGTGTGTGTGTGTGTGTGTTTAGGGAAACTGGTTTCATATGGACACTATGGAAATGAGAGAGATTCCTGAGTCATGCTGGCCAGTGGTCATATGATTTTATGTGTGTGTGTGTGTGTGTGTGTGTGTGTGTGTGTGTGAGAGAGAGAGAGAGAGAGAGAGAGAGTCGATCTATACTTAAAATCCAAACAAAAACATCAAACGATGCACATAGTGCAGAATTAGACCGTTACCCATTGGCCACCTTCCCTATTCAGAAACAAGCATTTCAATTCTGGATGCACCTAAAACCAAGTCCCACTTCATTTTGTGGCCCTAAAAACTGAACTGAACCCAAACAAGAGTCCTCACTGCCAACAGGTCCAAGAACCAACAAACAACAAGCCCAGCCAGCCCTGCTTCCACACCAGCAAACAAGGGTCACAAAAGTCCTCAAATGCCAGTCAGTTACCAGCCTGATGTCTCTGGATTCTGTGATCATAATCCAGTTTACACACTGACTTATGCTAATTACGTTGAAGGGCGACTCATGTGACCCACTGTCACAGGACGGGAGGTGTGGTCTACAGCTCACAGTTACACCCAGTCCAGAGTTAAATTCTAGTCTTCCCATCACCAGGCCAGAACTGAGGAAGCCTTTTGGATAAAAGGTGAACTGTCTTCAAGTCCAGTTGCATGTAACTGAACACCTTCACTACTAGTCAAAGCAGAAATCCTATCTGATCCTAAATCATGAATATAAATCTCCTCTGTCAGAGATACAAACAGAGGCAAATCCTGACCAAGTACAGACAGAGTCACCACAACCTTCCAATGGAAACATGCAGGTACAGGAGAACCTGGCATGAGACATGAGACATGAGACTTAAGACATGAGACATGAGACAATAAGACATGAGACATGAGACATAAGACAATAAGACTTGAGACATGAGACATAAGACAATAAGACTTGAGACATGAGACATGAGACATGAGACATGAGACAATAAGACTTGAGACATGAGACATAAGACAATAAGACTTGAGACATGAGACATGAGACAATAAGACTTGAGACATGAGACATGAGACAATAAGACTTGAGACATGAGACATGAGACATGAGACAATAAGACTTGAGACATGAGACATGAGACATGAGACTTAAGACATGAGACATGAGACAATAAGACTTGAGACATGAGACATAAGACAATAAGACTTGAGACATGAGACATGAGACATGAGACAATAAGACTTGAGACATGAGACATGAGACATGAGACAATAAGACTTGAGACATGAGACATAAGACAATAAGACTTGAGACATGAGACATGAGACATGAGACAATAAGACTTGAGACATGAGACATGAGACATGAGACAATAAGACTTGAGACATGAGACAATAAGACATGAGACATAAGACTTCCTTGTTCATCGTGATAAGTATTAAGACATAAGACAAGCAGTTTTCTGTGGTCTGAAAATACATCACCCAAACTTGCACTTGGGGGAGGGGCCGTCACCCACCTCAGCTGCAGATTCCATTTCATGCCGTCACAAGCTGAGGGGTTCCAGTGTGATGTCCCTTTATTTCATCTGATGCACAGTATTTTATTTCATTTCACTCAGTGTCATGAGTTCGCCTCTGCCCTGCTGGTTTGGTAACTCTCACGGCGTGCACCAATCAGTGGCCACGCCCACTTCCACTCACTCAATGACCCAGCTCACCTGTTCTCTCTCTCTCCTCATTGTCTGTGCCACCTGCGTGTTGTTACCTGCTGATCTGTCTGTGTATTTAAACCCCAGGTCTCCTGTGCTCTGTGTCAGATCGTCTGCTACC
>PYXC01001958.1:0-15526 GCA_015244755.2 Tenualosa ilisha | reverse complement strand
CACTCAAATGTCTGTAGTTTATGTTTTGGATCTTTCCTCAAAGCAGAGATCTTCTTCACAGAGTCTCCTAGTTTATTCCTTTTCAAATGCAGCTCTACCAGTGAGGAGACATTTGCTTCTAGAGCTGCAGCAAGAGCAGCACAACCTTCTTCATGTATGTGGTTGTGATCAAGCCTGTAGAGAGCAGTAATACACTAAATAAAGTTCTTGATTTACCTTCTATAGTACATACTGTACCTCCACTTACCAAGAATAAGCAAACAATACAAATAGACACACACACACAATGTGTATGTACACAGACACACAAACACATACACACACACACACGCACACACACACACACACACTCAGACACACACACACACACACACAGACACACACACGCACACACACAGAACAGGTCCACTTGAGGTACACTGTTTGCACCAGTTATTTCCTTTTTACATCATAACTTCTCAGTTTTGGGATTCTTGACCTTCATGGTCAAACACACTGTGCACTCCATCAGTCTACTCAAGCTACCAAACACACTGTGCACTCCATCAGTCTACTCAAGCTACCAAACACACTGTGCACTCCATCAGTCTACTCAAGCTACCAAACACACTGTGCACTCCATCAGTCTACTCAAGCTACCAAACACACTGTGCACTCCATCAGTCTACTCAAGCTACCATTAGAGAGAGAGAGAAAATTCCCCTGTGTGTGTTCACTACCAGCTGGCAAATTCTGTGTGTGTTCACTACCCTCTGGCCTACCATATTTCCCAACTCTTCACTGCACTGTAGCCCATACTAAAACCTCATGACAGCAGATGCAGAAGAACTACACTGAAATATAAGGAGACAATCATTGGCTCAGCAGTTCAATAGCCACTGGTCCAAATGTCCAGCAGCCAACTGGGTTCTTGCACTATTTCGGATGGCCAGCCCTGGCCCACACACACACACCACACATATACACACACACACACACACACACACACACACTTCTGGATGGAGTGCACACACTTTCACAGAATATGTACATTTTTACTGTATTTCCTGGCCATTACGACAATCCTCCAGAGTCAATCAACCCATTGCCCTGTTGGCTGCAGTTGCTGGCTGCTGTCAGTAGGAGTAAGAACAAGAATATTTGGCACAATGTAGACCGAATAGTGGAACACTAACTGATGAGGGCAAGAAATCTTTGTTTCAGTCTTGTTTTCCTGTGTCTTGTTCAGCTAGTGGTTTGCCTTATACCAAATTTCATCATTCCTGTACCTACTGACAGCACTCAGCAAGCCCTGACAAGAGGGTTGACTCTGGACTTGAGGTATGTGCAGAGTATTTAACCATACCCTCAATTTAATTTATTATTACTTAACGTGTGTCTATGCACTGATAAATACTGCACTGTAATTTTGTTCTACATGTGACAATGACAAGAAAAATTAATTAATTTGTGTCAGTCATTCATTCATGACTTTACTTACAGCATTTTCTCTAGTTTACAGTCTGGATTCTCCAGTAAGGCAGAAATCTCCTTCACTCCTGAGTCTCCTAGTTCATTCCCACTCAGATTCAGCTCTCTCAGGTGTGAGGGGTTTGATTTCAGAGCTGAAGTCAGGGTAGCACAACCCACAGGTGTTATACTGCTGTTGTTAAGTCTGCAGGGAGAAAGGGATAGAGTGAGGAAACATGGATGGCTCTCAATACTGACTCCATATGTGTGATCATTCAGTGGCAGAAAATATGTGAATATGTGAATGTGAAAAAATGTGAAAATATGAAAATTATGACTGCAGCTGTTGAGGATGGTGAGATTGCTTCTTTTGATTGGTAAACTGGAAACTGTTTTATTGTTTTAATAAATATATCTATTTACACACCAAACTCTTTTGTATCGATGAGTGAGTTAATAAAACAGCTCAATGTTCTTTTTTTATTTGGTGTGTGTTTCCTCTATAAAATCTGATCCTGATCTCAAGTACAGTCATTATTTTCTGATGGTCATTACATGAGGGTAAAACAGACAAGACCATTTTGTCTCTTTTTTGATATAATTTCTCTACATCTGAAACAAGCTTGACAGAAAGTCCAAACCAGTTAAACTACTAACTTCAGTTGATTCAGTCTGCAGTGTGAATCTGCCAGTAGAGCAGAAATCTGCTTCACCACAGAGTCCCCTTGTTTCTGCCCACTCAGATCCAGCTGTGTCTGAACTAAAGGGTTTATGCTCAGAAGATTATCAAGATAAGTACAGGCTTCCTCTGCATCGCTTTCCAGGAACCTGTAGAGAGAAAGATGAACAGGTTTTTAAATGTTTTTAGTGTGCATGAACATGACTAAATCTACATAAAGAATTAAACATTTTAGTCCAGTGTGGAAATTGGTACCTCAATGGAATGGAGGCTACAATTCTATTTGACAAAGTAAAAGTATTTTACTTCTTTTCTGGAGATACAGATAACAAATAAAACTCAAAAGGCACTGAATGCAGTGCTTAGGAAACTTATAATATTTGGGATGTTTTTCACGTCACTATTAAAGGAACACGCCACCGTTTGGGGAAACATACTCATTTTCCACCTCCCCCAGAGTTAAACAGTTAAACACTTCAGTTTTATCTTTCTCCAGTTCATCCAGCCGTTCCTTCAGTCTGACAGTAGCACTTTTAGCTGCAGCCTAGCATAGATCATTGAACAGGACTAGACCATTAGCATCTCGGCCTTTAGATGTGTTTCCTATTTAAAACTTGACTCTTCTGTAGTTTGCAAAGTGTACTAAGACCAACGGAAAACTTGAACAGATCAGATCTTAACCTTTACTGTCAAATATTTTCTCCTCAGTGACTCCAATTTGTATGTTGGATTTCTCTTTTGCCTTGTTACAATGTGGGTCATCAAATACAGTAAATCTGTGCGTTGAATCACTAATTTACTGTATTCAATGGACCCACATTGTAACAAGGCAAGGAAGAAATCTCTGGGGTTGTTAGTTAGCTACATTTACATTTATCAGACGCGTGTCTGTCACTTATTCACTTACGCTTTCACTGTCATAAACATGATGTTCTGGGAACATTAATGACACTTTTCTGATGTTCATAAGTGTTATGTAATTTGTTTTGCATAACGTTTGGGATACAGATATTGCAAATTCCAAATGACACTTAATAACATCAGTCATGAACATTTTCAAGTGTCTTGTTTATGACAGGTTCATGTCACTCTTACGTCCACAACCTAAATAAAGTGTTTCTGTTACCTGAGATGCAGCTTATTGATGTGCTTTTTCTGTACATCAGTGAGGTGCTTCACTCCAGAGTCTCCAGGGTCGTTTCCTCTCAGGTCCAGCTCTACCAGGTGTGAGGGGTTTGATTTTAGAGCCGAGGCCAGAGCAGCATATCCTTCCCCTGATATACCACACTTTGACAGTCTAGAGCAAGAATATACATTCATAATTGAGATAATGAAATAATTTGTGTTTTAAATGATTCTATCAACATGTTTATTTGTAACTGGGTGTGTAATTCTCTGTGTTAAAACAGCACAGCTTACATTTACACTTTTGCTCAAAGCCATTTACCAATAAAGCAATAACAATCTAAATACACTGCAGAGGGAAGCTTGCAAACAACTCACTATCAGAAGAGGCTAAAAATCTGAAGATTTTTGAAGTGGCGATTTAAAGTGATGACACTTACCTCAGTTTCTGCAGTTTACATCCAAGAGTCTTCAGCAAGGCACAGATGTGCTCCACTCCTGAGTCTCCTACTTTACTCCCACTCAGATTCAGCTCTCTCAGGTGTGACGGGTTTGACATCAGAGCTGAAGTCAGATCAGCACAGCCCTCATGTGTTATTCTGCTGTTATTAAGCCTGTAGAAAGAGAGGAATGGGGTGAGATCATGTGGCAACTATCACTGACTTCAAATGTGCAATCATGAAATAGCACAGACGTGTGACTGTGAACTTTCCTCTGATTAATGAATTGTAAAGTGAACTGCTGAAACGATTAATGTTGATGTGCATTTTTCTTCTGAACTAAACTGTGCTGTTTACTGTAGTACAGCAAGTAAATAAAACATCACATCAACACTGTCTTTGCTAGTGTTTGGTAGGTGTACTCCCTGTCGTAATAATCAATGTATCCAATATAAACTTAATGTCAAACACCTCAATGCTGTTGGGAAAAGCAGAGTGTGAAGCCTCTTGAAAATATGAATTATTAGTGTATTATGGAGCAACTGCATAGATGCACAGCAAATGCATAGAGCAAATGCACTCACGTCAGTCTCTTTAGCCTACAGTGTGGATCCCTCAGCAAAGCAGAGAACTGTTTCACTCCTGAGTCTTCTGGTTTCTTCTCGCTCAGATTCCACTCTGGCTGGAGCAAAGGGTTTGTAATGCCAAGAACTTCAGTCACATATGTCCAGGCTTCCTCTGCAGCCTCATTATTTAGAAATCTGGAGAGAGAGAGAGAGAACGAGAGAGAATAAAGTTCATCCAATGTTTATTCCACATATAGAATAGAAGAGATTTGGAGTGGCACTGGTTGGTTATTTCGACCCTCTATCAAAATACTGCACAAAGACATCCCTGTCGTTGTCCCTGTTAATTAATAGACAGAGGTACTAAGGAGAATTTATATCTGTTTAGCTTGGATGTTGGAAGGCTATACCTTTGACCAGTGGGTATCAGCTCACACTTGTTTAAGTAGCAATCAAGGTTTTACCTCTTGACTGTCTCCTCAAAAAAAAAAAACATCTTGTAAAGAGGATGGGGGTTGTGGGCCCATTATTTCCCCTGCCCTCTTGACAAGACTCTGGAGTTGTGTTCTGACTTCTACAGTCAAGTTACCAAACAATGTCATGAATGTAACGTACCATATAACGGACAGATTCAATAGTTGCTCTAAAAAACAGAAGCATGATTCTTTTATCAACACCATGGACCCAGAGACTCTGTAAGAAGTGCAGCCTTTGACAGATCTTTGAGCAAAAAGACTCAACATGAGTAACCCACTGTCACTGAGAATCAAAGTTTATGCCCAAGTACCTAAAATGGAATACATGTTGGACCTCTGTCCATTATTAAACACTGAACTATGACCCCCCACACCCCTGAGATGAAGTTCACTCTTAGGACTCTGAGGACTCCAAAGAGATACCTTACCAAAGTTCTGTACCTTTGTATGGATTATTCCAAATCATCATATTACTACCAATGAAGTGTGGGGATATTTTGAGCCTTGTTTGTGGTTTAAAAATAGTGACTTATTTTCACCTAGTGTGATGCCCCAAGCATCCACTAAAAGTGGTCATTTCACACCAAATTTAGAGTAAGTATATATACTGTAAACTCTTTTGATCCCATGAGGGAAATTCTGTCTGCATTTATCCCAATGGTGAATTAGTAAGACACACAGTGAACACACAGTGAGGTGAAGTGGGGAACCGGTTCCTGATTGTCATCACGTAGTGAATCATTATCTTTTTTACAACCATAAATTGAACAAAGCATGGTGAGCGCCATCAGATCTTGGGTTTCACTGTGAAACATTTCAACGTCAGTGTCTCAAGTTTATATGTTCTCTTCAGTTTACAACATGGATCATTATTAACATAATAATTTAGTGAGGACCTTCACTGCAGAATCTAGGACGTTAGTTTAGTTACCTGATTTTCAGTTTACAAGCTGGATCCATCTGTAAATCAGTGAGCTGCTTAACCCCTGAGTCTCCAGGGTCGTTTCCTCTCAGGTCCAGCTCTACCAGGTGTGAGGGGTTTGATTTCAGAGCTGAGGCCAGAGCTGAGTATCCTTCTCCTCTTATACCACAGTCTGACAGTCTAGAGAAACAATATGCTTTCATAGTTTACAGAATGAAGTAATGCATATTTGACAGTCTGACAGTCTGGAAAATTTGTAGAGAGCAGTGAGGAGAAAGAAAATATCAATAAGAGCCTCTTCAAACAACACTTGACATGCCATTTTATATCTTGACCTTGTGCTTTAGGAGAATGAATAGCAAACTGGACTAAATATATGGAACCTTTCTTAAGTGGCAGCTGATATGTTGAGACAACTGTACATTGCACATCAAAAATGTATGTTTCAGTTTTTCATATACATAGTTAAATCCCAGCCTTCGGCAAGACAACAGAAGGAAATAAGCATGTCATTTAGGTTTAGGCTTAAAACAGGTATGGAAATTTGACCAAAATGATAAACAATATGATTTATTGAGAAATATTTGCAGAGTCATGCATTTTCTCACATGAGTTTCTGCAGTTTACAGTCTGGTTTCTCCAGTAGAGCAGAGATGATGTGCTTCACTCCTGAGTCTCCTAGTTGGCTCCCACTCAGATTCAGCTCTATCAGGTGTGAGGGGTTTGAACTGAGAGCTGCAGTCAGAGCAGCACAGCCCTCCTTCGTTATAATGCTGCCACTAAGCCTGTAACCAACACAAAATGGGAAGTTTATGATTGTAAAATATTACTGAATGAATAATAATGTAATAATAATAATTTTGTGAAATGTGTGGCATACTGTACATCTAATTCTCTTACTAAAAAGCTATGTTCTGAGGGGTAGAGTCCTGTCTGTGTTGTGTTCTCTCAATACACAGCAAAAACTGTATTTTTAACTTAAAATAAACAGATTTGCTGCCAGTGCCTTAAGCAAATTTGTCTTTGCTAAGACAATCTAAACTAGGAATGTACCAGATCTAGGATTCAGTTTTGGATTCGGCTGAATGCTGAACTTATTGATGGGGTTCGGTTTCTGCTAAACCTCAGCACACGGACCGAACCAACCCCTATACTAAACGCTTTAGGACCAAACCCTATACTATATGCTTTAGGACCAAGCCCTATACTAAACGCTTTAGGACCAAACCCTATACTATACGCTTTAGGACCAAACCCTATACTATACGCTTTAAGACCAAACCCTATACTATATGCTTTAAGACCAAACCCTATACTATATGCTTTAAGACCAAACCCTATACTATATGCTTTGAGACCAAACCCTATACTATATGCTTTAGGACCAAACCCTATACTATACGCTTTAAGACCAAACCCTATACTATATGCTTTAGGTTCCCTTTAGCATGAGTGCACAGGTCACTTCACATTCCTGTGCATCCATCTAAACATGAGCACATGAAACCATCAGTGCTCTCCATCTAAACAAGAGCAAACTGAATTACTAAGCTAAACTATGAATGCACTACTCAAGCCTATATTTCTGTCTGATGTTTTGGTGTTTTACTTCATAGAAAATCTGAGCCAAATTAAAGAACACAGGCAAGCTAAACAAAGGAGGTTTAAAAAGGAGAAAGTCCTGTGTTTAAATAGGCCTAGTGATAACACTTCACTCAGTCATTCTGGATAAATAAAAAGATGAATTGATATTTTTTTCACGCACATGAGCTAAATAACTCCTAAAACAAAACAAGCAAACAAAAATATTTATATTTAACATTAAGAGGCGAGGCTTAATCCTGCAAGAGAGTCATAGGAGAGGGAGAGAATTGGGGGCTTTGAGTCTGATCATGCCCAGATAAATGTTTTGGATAATCTTAGATAGTAGATTCAGTATTCGACAGAATTCCAGTCTTAACAAGACAAATTTGCTTGTTTTAAGTAAATTTGGGTTTTAAGGCTGCCTGCAATTACCCAACAGGATATAAGGTACAGTCATGCACAACTTTACTTATAGTAGTTGCAATCTACTGCTACTATGCTACTAGCTATGTTCATTTATTTTCAATATCCTTTCCATATTTGAAGCCAGTCTATTCAAACTGTAAAATGCAATTTACAAAACTAATATCAGTAATATACCGGTAATATTACTGTAATAATACTACTAGAAAGATGGAACAGACTTCAGTTTCCTCAGCCTGCAGTGTGGATCCTCCAGTAGAGCAGAGAGGTTCTTCACTTCAGAGTCTCCAGATATCTTCCCACTCAGATCCAGCTCTGTCTGAAGCAATGGGTTTGCATGTAGATCTCCAGATAGACGAGCACAGAGTTTCTCTGCAGCATCACTCTTCAAGAACCTGCAGAGAAAAAAATTCAGACATTTTCATGACCACCGAATTTCAGACATTCACACAACCACCAAAGACGAAAAAACATAATTCAACTCATAATTTAGTCTTTTCAGTTTACAGCATGGATCATCATAAATGTAATAATTTAATAAATACTTTCACTGCTGAGTGAAGGGTGTTAGTTTAGTTACCTGAGGTGCAGTTTACAGGCTTGATCCCTCTTTAAATCAGTCAGCTGCATCACTCCTGAATCTCCAGGGTCGTTCCCTCTCAGGTCCAGCTCTACCAGTTGTAAGGGGTTTGATTTCAGAGCTGAAGCCAGAACAGCATATCCTTCTCCTGTTATACCACAGTCTGAGAGTCTAGTGAAGGAATATGCATAATTCAAACAAAAAATGGATTCTATCAACAAGAAGCTGTGCATCCTTGCCTAGACACAGCGCCTCCCCCTTTTCCTATTTCGTCTTTGGGTTTATGCCCTTGATTGACGGGCATGTTAATTACTCCGTGGCTCATGGCCATTTATTTAAGGAAGCTACCTCTGACCAGGAAAGGAATCACCTTCCATGTTTGCGAGAGGAGGGACTTCCATATCCCTAGTGCTGGAAATGGGTTGGAATAAAACTGCTTTGATAAGTTGCTTTGAATAAACCGTCTGCTAAATGCATAAATGTCAATGTAATGAAAGATGTCCATCTGCATCTGCCATAACAAACTGCATAACTATCAATGAAACCAGCTACACTAGAAGTGACAGCACAGCAATTATCGAAAAAAAATATAATAAAAATAGCCCTAGCTCAAGTGATCATATCATCATACCGTCCAAACTATGTACTACATGTATGTCATTTTCAAGGGTGAGGATCCCTTCATTTGAGACAGTCAAAATGTATTCATGACCAAAACAAATGAAATGAAATACTCACTCCAGTGTCTTCAGTTTACAATGTTGATGTTGTAATAAGTCTGAGATGTGTTTCACTCCTGAGTCTCCTAGTTTATTACCACTCAGATGCAGCTCTGTTAGGTGTGTGGGCTTTGATGTTAGAGCTGAAGTAAGAGCAGCACAGCCTTCAGGTGTCATCCTGACTTCATTAAGTCTGTAGAGTGAGTGAAAGAACATTGAATGACAAATATGAAATCAAAATGTCAAGAATTTGTGACAATGCACTCTTAAAGGTTAACTGTTGTCATTATTGTAATCATTGCACCTATTTGCATCATTTTTCAAAACTGTTAATGGTGTAACGGTAGCCAGCTCGTTGATAGCGTGTGAAACTAGCACTCTTGGGTTCTAGTTCTCTCTCTCTAGTATGCTTGACTCCTAGTCCATAGCGCTACGAGTTTCAGGCTCAAGCCCGGGTTTTTGCAGGGTACGCAATACAGTATCTGAATTAATGTAGATTCAAATACACTCTGAGGAACATATTGCAGTTTCTACACTGATAGTATATCTATGAAAATGAGGTCAGTATGTAAGATGAAAATGTCAGATCCTGAATCAATCTGAAAGTAGAAAGTAAAAAATAAATGCATTTCCATGTCTAGGCCTTGGCCATGAATGAACCTCACTACAAATCATTTCATTAGGGTTTTGTTCGCTTGAATGTAGGAGATGACAACAACATGTTAGCAACCCATCCTATTAAATGTCAAGACAGTGCAATTGTCATTATAGGATACTGAACATTAACACCTTTCACCTGAAGGTGCCAATGCAAGATGCTGTTTCAGATCAAGGTAGCATTGTTATTAGGCTAAATGACCACACATTTCCAAAGTTTGCTGCCGTCTCTGTTATTTCAGTTAACTTCTGGCATTCTCATCTGCCCTGCCTTTCGCACTACCCGACAAACATTACTGGCTGCACCCGTAGATTTATTTAATTACTTATCTGTCTTAAAGGGACCATGTCACCTTAAAAATACGTAAGCTATGCCATATTAATATTACTTTGTGACTTGCCGCCATGTATGAATGGTTGAGTAACACTGATAGTGCTCCACTTACTCATTTCATGACCTGGTTTAGAAACTAAAATGGCTCTAGATGGCTATCGATATCGAATTCGAATCGAATCATGAATTGAACTGAATCATGACCTTGTGGATCGTCATCGAATCGACTCAGAAAATCTTTATCAATACCCAACCCTTTTCACTGATGAAGAAATGTGTCTGTAATATAGCTAGCATATCTAGAGAATTCCATTTTCCAAGAAAAGAAGAAAAGACTGGGAAGAAGAAAAACATAATGACACTCACTTAAGTTTCTTCAGTTTGCAGTGTGAATCTTCCAGTAGAGAACAGAACTGCTGCACTCCTGAGTCTCCAAGTTTCTTCTGGCTCAGATCAAACTCTGCCAGGAGTAAGGGGTTTGTGCCTAAAACTGACTCCAGATATGTGTTAGCCTTCACTGCTGCATCACTCTTCAAGAGCCTAGAGACAAATGAAAATTACATGTATGTTGGTAATGATGTTCTCTCTGCCTATTTTCACAAACTTCCTGATTATGAATAGAATCAGACTTGACATGGTGCATCTCATCCATGTAATCTCACACAAGTGAACTCAATAACCATGGTACTAAAAAGCTGTTTTCACAAGATTATGCTTCACTAAATCACAATCTGCTGGAAATTGTGAATTATCATTTGATTCACCAATTCACTCAAATTCTCTCACCTCAGTGTCTGAAGTTTACATTTGTCATTGCTAAGTAAATTGTAGAGACCAGTGAGGAGCTTCACTGCAGAGTCTCCAGGGTCGTTTCCTCTCAGGTCCAGCTCTACCAGGTGTGAGGGGTTTGATTTCAAAGCTGAGGCCAGAGCAACATATCCATCTCCTGTTACACCACAACCATGAAGTCTAGGAAGGGGAGAAAACATTTTAGCAGCTTGTAATTCAATCATTTACACACACACTTTAAACACACTCACACTTTAAACATGTTAGCTCACTGATTCTTGAAACTTTGGCAAAAACATGTCCCACTCAGAAAAGTGCTCATTCTGTTGAAAATTAATAACATTTTTATGAAAAAAAAGATCAAGATTATAATCAAGGTCTCTTTTGCACATATGTTTGTTTTAAAGGTATATTTCTAATTTTAATATATTTCATCACTGTATGCTTGCCTACTGCCCATAAAACCAGCTGTCCTCAGCAAGGAGATAATCATTTCAACTTGATTAAAAAACAAAAAAATAATAATGGAATTAAATAATATTTTCATCACAATGTCCTACCTAAGACTTAAGCCCTGAACCCTCATGGAGTTATCTAATTCAAGCTGTTAAGTGAATGCGTTTGCAAGGCTTGGAAATGTGGTTGCTACATGACATTAGTGCTGCTAATTGAACAATTTGTTACCAGCAGCGTACCTATCATGCAAACAGCAAGGTAAGCACACACAGCCTGTGAGTGTTCACCTTTATGACCTGATTATGCAAACACCAGAGTTTCTCGTCACAATGCTACTGGTTCAATGCTGACTTTAGGAAAAGACCTCAGAAAGGGTACAACTGAGCCCTCGCACACTTACCTGGACACCCCTAAATGCTTGCAAACATAGCATGAACGTGCATTTAAGTTTGTCTGTAAGGGTGGACATTGAAATGTATGTGCGAAATGAATGTATTTCCTTTAATAGAATAGAATGTATTGAACTTTGATTTGTCTAAGATAAGCTCAAATGCAATTTTACAAGGCCAATTACAACTTCATATTTAGTCTGGGAATTGAAATAGTGCCCTTTTTGACAACCACAATTGAACTATAGTTGTTGAGAAGGTCAGGGACCTCACTACATGGACATTGCTAAGTAGCACACCCTACAGGCCTGGAGAAGAAAAGATTAAAATAGCAGTAACTGGTATTGCTGGTGCACCCCTGGTGAATACATATAGGGGACACAGTGCTGATGATTAAATGAATATCATAGACTCTTGAGACTTTGAGACTTTGACTCACTCCAGTTTCTCCCATTTACAGTTTGGTTTCTTCAGTAGATCAGAGATGTGTGTCGCTCCTGAGTCTCCAAGTTGGTTCCCACTCAGATTCAGCTCTCTCAGGTATGAGGGGTTTGATGTCAGAGATGAAGTCAGAGTAGCACAACCTTCAGCTGTTATACTGCTGTCATTAAGCCTGTAGATAAGGGGGGAAATCAAACATTATGACTTGGATTAGCCCTCATTTCACATACAGCTGATTTCCAGAAATTCATGTAAGGAAAAACAAAGTGGTGAAAAAGGCAACATGAACTGAAAGTAAGTTACTGCGCCCCCTTCACTTAGTGTTAGTTGCTGGTTCACTATTCAGTCTACAGATATTTCTGAAGTAAATGAAAGAAAAACATGATGGCACTCACTTCAGTTTCTTCAGTTTGCAGTGTGAGTCCTCCAGTAGAGAACAGAACTGCTGCACTCCTGAGTCTCCAAGTTTCTTCTGGCTCAGATCAAACTCTGTCAGGAGTAAAGGGTTTGTGCCTAAAACTGACTCCAGATATGTGTTAGCCTTCACTGCTGCATCAGTCTTTAACAACCTAGAAACAAGGCAGAAATCAGGTAGGGCATTATGTAATAGCTCTTACACATACAACCCCAAACAAGTTAATTGAATCTACCATCAAGATAATCAAGATCAAGAAAATCAAGATACTTTAACTAGATTATTATGTCAAAGTTAGTCAATGTTTGTTCTTCACATTGTGTGATAAGTCAAGAATGATTAATGTAATCTATCATTTTCTCTTACCTCAGTGTCTGAAGTTTACAATTCTGACCATTTAGTAATTTGTAGAACTCAGTGAGCAGCTCCACTGCAGAGTCTCCAGGGTCATTTCCTCTCAGGTCCAGCTCTACCAGGTGTGAGGGGTTTGATTTCAGAGCTGAGGCCAGAGCAGCATATCCTTCTCCTGTTATACCACAGCCTGACAGTCTAGAAAGGTGAAAAAAAACATATTACACACCTAAAGATGTTGATGAACTGATTACTGGCACTTAGAGAATCCGAAGTTATGTCACGTGAAACATCATCACGTGATGAAATTTCGGAGAATTTTTTTGGTTTAAAAAGAGTAAAGGTTTCTCTTGGTTCCTTTTCTGTCCTTTAGGAGATCTCTCACCGATTACAACTGTTTCATCAGATATTTCAAAAAATAGCATAACCTCTAATCTCTTTAAACAGATAAATGTATATTGCACAATGTTGATTTCATAAATATCTTACTAAATATCTGAGAGATGCCCTACTCCATAACTTACTCCAGAGGAATATAAATTAGGGTTTTACTTTACAATCATGTGAGTCAAAAGCATTATGGGTTAGGGGTTCGCCTTCTTTTCACATACAGCATGACTTCCAGAAGGTCATTTAAAAAAAAAAAAACAAAGTGGTCCAAAAGCTTCCTTACTATACAGCGACACATTACTGATATAAAAGTTTCCACCTTTATTGCATTGACCCCAGAGCACACAAAGGTAACAGGAGTTAATGAGGAGGTAGAATGAAGATAAGAAATGCATTTCCATGTGTATCCATTGCCCATGTATAAACCTCACAGATGAAGACATTTTGCAAAATCAATGTATTAACCTCAGTTAATTATTGCAAAATGATGGTAATGCAGCTAGTATTTCTACAGAATGATATTTTCCAAGTAAATGGAAAAAAAAACATGATGCTCACTTAAGTTTCTTCAGTTTGCAGTGTGAATCCCCTAGTAGAGAACAGAACTGCTGCACTCCTGAGTCTCCAAGTTTCTTCTGGCTCAGATCAAACTCTGTCAGGAGTAAGGGGTTTGTGCCTAAAACTGACTCCAGATAAGTGTTAGCCTTCACTGCTGCATCACTCTTCAACAACCTAGAGACAGAGGAAGAGCACAGGTATATCAGAAGTAATTTTTTTACTTTTTTATTTTTACTTTCACTAAATCCTAGCCTAGAAATCTAAATACTTTTACTCAGCGGATACATCTAGCCACACACCATTGGGGCCTCAGTAGTTGCACATTTTCATTACCCCGGTCTTAAACACCGGCGCCTAGCCCTGGCAATCAATTTCATTAGCTGGAGCACTGGGGATTTTGCTAACAATGCTAGAAAATTCCAAACACTGCTTAGCAACAGTAGCACAAGCTACATCACAAAATGACAAACATTTAACCATGTCATTGAATAGTTAGAAACCATTATCCTTGGATCATGGACAAAGTTTTTAAATATATTGTTTTGTTAAAAATACAAGCTTAACCATTTCCACTGCTAGGCAACCCTAACCAAATGCTACCTGACAGTCTTCAAAATCCTATTTACAGTTATTGTTGCATTCCATTCCATTCCAAAAGTCCCAGTTCAGCCCCGGTTTGGCCCTGCTCTACTTCAGGGCCAACCTGAGGCCATTTGAGCCCCAGGCCCAGTCCACCCGTTATCATGGAAAGCGGAAAAGTCTGAGGCTACACCCAAATGCCATAGGTCCACCATTGGTCTTACTAATAAAATATGAATGAAATCAGCCAAGACATGAAATTAACATGAAATCCCACATCTGTTAATCAAGTTACCATGATTCTAAAAAAGCTGTTTTCAGTGTATTCTTTTCTTCAGTGTATTCTAACTTTCTAACTGCCAGAAGTTGTGGACTATTATTCAATTCACCATTTCAATCAAAGCCTCTCACCTCAGTGTCTGAAGTTTACATTTCTGATGATTTAGTAACTTGTAGAGATCAGTGAGCAGCTCCACTGCAGAGTCTCCAGGGTCGTTTCCTCTTAGGTCCAGCTCTAACAGGTGTGAGGGGTTTGATTTCAGAGCTGAAGCCAAAGCAGCATATCCTTCTCCTGTTATACTACAATGTGAAAGTCTAGAAAGGGGAGAAAATATATTATTGAGCTTAGTTATTCAGTCCTTCATACAGCGTTTGCAGAAAACATGTTGATGAGTTGATTACTGGTTCTTATTAGAGAACCAGAAGTTAGATCATCCAAAGACATCCTTGTCTGTAACGCACCATAAGACAATACTATTGAAAGTGGCACTGTATAAATATAATTTAATATTTTGCACATATATTTTGTTGTGATGAATTTTCAAAGCAAATGCTCAGATTTTCAATGAGTAAAAGTTTCTCTCTCTACTTGTCTCTGTCCTTTTGAGGATCTCACACATGCAACCAGTGTTTGATCAGAACAAAATAGCATCAAAACTAAACTCTTTGTGGGGATAAATATTTATTGGATACTGTTGATTTACTGAATATCTTACTAAATCTTTAGTGGGCTTTTCTCTGTAACTTACACCAGTTTCTCCCATTTACAGTCTGCTTTCTCCAGCAGAGTAGAGATGTGCTTCACTCCTGAGTCTCCTAGATGGTTCCCACTCAGATTCAGCTCTTTCAGTTGTGTGGGATTTGATTTCAGACACAAAGTTACAGTAGCACAGCCTTCTGCTGTTATACCGCTGTTACTAAGCCT
>PYXC01001957.1:0-14138 GCA_015244755.2 Tenualosa ilisha | reverse complement strand
ACACTCAAAACATCACACTTGATATGTTCATGCAATGCAGAAGGCAATGATTCATTGTCACTTGTCATGTTCAGGCAATTTCGCATCAAATGTAAATGATTCTTTTTGTCAAGCACAGTTTCAGGACATAGAATACCACTTTTTCAAATGATCATGGTCCAGAATGTTCTGGTACATTACATTTACATTTACATTTATGCATTTAGCAGACGCTTTTTATCCAAAGCGACTTTACAACTCATCAACTATCAATTGTTCCGGGCCAGTCTCCCCTAGAGCAACTTAGGGTTAAGTGCCTTGCTCAAGGGCACAACGGTGGCAGCCGGGATTCGAACCCAAAACTTTTCAGGCTACTTACACACTAGCCAGGTTCCTTAACCACTACGCTACCACACCCCTGGTAATGCGACTCGTTAACAAAACTGCATGTTTTGCACTGGAATGGTAATCCGGCTTTTTGTACCACATTTTGACATTTTCATTGTCAACACTCAAAACATCACACTTGATATGTTCATGCAATGCAGAAGGCAATGATTCATTGTCACTTGTCATGTTCAGGCAATTTCGCATCAAATGTCAAATGATTCTTTTTGTCAAGCACAGTTCAGGACATAGAATACCACTTTTTCAAATGATCATGTCATACGTCATGTCAATGCAAGGTAGCTGCGGTTACTGACCTAAAACATGTCAGAATGTTCTGGTACATTAATTACATTTACATTATGCATTTAGCAGACGCTTTTATCCAAAGCGACTTACAACTCATCAACTATCAATTGTTCCGGGCCAGTCTCCCCTAGAGCAACTTAGGGTTAAGTGCCTTGCTCAAGGGCACAACGGTGGCAGCCGGGATTCGAACCCAAAACTTTCCAGGCTACTTACACACTAGCAGGTTCCTTAACCACTACGCTACCACCACCCTGGTAGTAAGACTCGTTAACAAAACTGCATGTTTTTGCACTGGAATGGTAATCCGGCTTTTTGTACCACATTTTGACATTTTCATTGTCAACACTCAAAACATCACACTTGATATGTTCATGCAATGCAGAAGGCAATGATTCATTGTCACTTGTCATGTTCAGGCAATTTCGCATCAAATGTCAAATGATTCTTTTGTCAAGCACAGTTCAGGACATAGAATACCACTTTTCAAATGATCATGTCATACGTCATGTCAATGCAAGGTAGCTGCGGTTACTGACCTAAAACATGTCAGAATGTTCTGGTACATTTACATTTACATTTATGCATTTAGCAGACGCTTTTATCCAAAGCGACTTACAACTCATCAAACTATCAATTGTTCCGGGCCAGTCTCCTCTAGAGCAACTTAGGGTTAAGTGCCTTGCTCAAGGGCACAACGGTGGCAGCCGGGATTCGAACCAAAAATTTCCAGGCTACTTACACACTAGCCAGGTTCCTTAACCACTACGCTACCACCACCCCTGGTAATGCGACTCGTTAACAAAACTGCATGTTTTTGCACTGGAATGGTAATCCGGCTTTTTGTACCACATTTTGACATTTTCATTGTCAACACTCAAAACATCACACTTGATATGTTCATGCAATGCAGAAGGCAATGATTCATTGTCACTTGTCATGTTCAGGCAATTTCGCATCAAATGTCAAATGATTCTTTTTTGTCAAGCACAGTTCAGGACATAGAATACCACTTTTTCAAATGATCATGTCATACGTCATGTCAATGCAAGGTAGCTGCGGTTACTGACCTAAAAACATGTCAGAATGTTCTGGTACATTAATTTACATTTACATTTATGCATTTAGCAGACGCTTTTATCAAAGCGACTTACAACTCATCAACTATCAATTGTTCCGGGCCAGTCTCCCCTAGAGCAACTTAGGGTTAAGTGCCTTGCTCAAGGGGCACAACGGTGGCAGCCGGGATTCGAACCCAAAACTTTCCAGGCTAATTACACACTAGGCAGGTTCCTTAACCACTACGCTACCACCACCCCTGGTAGAAGACTCGTTAACAAAACTGCATGTTTTTGCACTGGAATGGTAATCCGGCTTTTTGTACCACATTTTGACATTTTCATTGTCAACACTCAAAACATCACACTTGATATGTTCATGCAATGCAGAAGGCAATGATTCATTGTCACTTGTCATGTTCAGGCAATTTCGCATCAAATGTCAAATGATTCTTTTTGTCAAGCACAGTTCAGGACATAGAATACCACTTTTTCAATGATCATGTCATACGTCATGTCAATGCAAGGTAGCTGCGGTTACTGACCTAAAACATGTCAGAATGTTCTGGTACATTACATTTACATTTACGCATTTAGCAGACGCTTTTATCCAAAGCGACTTACAACTCATCAACTATCAATTGTTCCGGGCCAGTCTCCCCTAGAGCAACTTAGGGTTAAGTGCCTTGCTCAAGGGCACAACGGTGGCAGCCGGGATTCGAACCCAAAACTTTTCAGGCTACTTACACACTAGCCAGGTGTCCTTAACCACTACGCTACCACCACCCCTGGTAATGCGACTCGTTAACAAAACTGCATGTTTTTGCACTGGAATGGTAATCCGGCTTTTTGTACCACATTTTGACATTTTCATTGTCAACACTCAAAACATCACACTTGATATGTTCATGCAATTGCAGAAGGCAATGATTCATTGTCACTTGTCATGTTCAGGCAATTTCGCATCAAATGTCAAATGATTCTTTTTGTCAAGCACAGTTCAGGACATAGAATACCACTTTTTCAAATGATCATGTCATACGTCATGTCAATGCAAGGTAGCTGCGGTTACTGACCTAAAACATGTCAGAATGTTCTGGTACATTCCATTTACATTTACATTTATGCATTTAGCAGACGCTTTATCCAAAGCGACTTACAACTCATCAACTATCAATTGTTCCGGGCCAGTCTCCCCCTCGAGAAACTTAGGGTTAAGTGCCTTGCTCAAGGGCACAACGGTGGCAGCCGGGATTCGAACCCAAAACTTTTCAGGCTACTTACACACTAGCCAGGTTCCTTAACCACTACGCTACCACCACCCCTGTAGTACGACTCGTTAACAAAACTGCATGTTTTTGCACTGGAATGGTAATCCGGCTTTTTGTACCACATTTTGACATTTTCATTGTCAACACTCAAAACATCACACTTGATATGTTCATGCAATGCAGAAGGCAATGATTCATTGTCACTTGTCATGTTCAGGCAATTTCGCATCAAATGTCAAATGATTCTTTTTGTCAAGCACAGTTCAGGACATAGAATACCACTTTTTCCAATGATCATGTCATACGTCATGTCAATGCAAGGTAGCTGCGGTTACTGACCTAAAACATGTCAGAACGTTCTGGTAATACGACTCGTTAACAAACTGCATGTTTTTGCACTGGAATGGTAATCCGGCTTTTTGTACCACATTTTGACATTTTCATTGTCAACACTCAAAACATCACACTTGATATGTTCATGCAATGCAGAAGGCAATGATTCATTGTCACTTGTCATGTTCAGGCAATTTCGCATCAAATGTCAAATGATTCTTTTTGTCAAGCACAGTTCAGGACATAGAATACCACTTTTTCAAATGATCATGTCATACGTCATGTCAATGCAAGGTAGCTGCGGTTACTGACCTAAAACATGTCAGAATGTTCTGGTACATTCCATTTACATTTACATTTATGCATTTAGCAGACGCTTTTATCCAAAGCGACTTACAACTCATCAACTATCAATTGTTCCGGGCCAGTCTCCCCTAGAGCAACTTAGGGTTAAGTGCCTTGCTCAAGGGCACAACGGTGGCAGCCGGGATTCGAACCCAAAACTTTTCAGGCTACTTACACACTAGCCAGGTTCCTTAACCACTACGCTACCACCACCCCTGGTAGTACGACTCGTTAACAAACTGCATGTTTTTGCACTGGAATGGTAATCCGGCTTTTTGTACCACATTTTGACATTTTCATTGTCAACACTCAAAACATCACACTTGATATGTTCATGCAATGCAGAAGGCAATGATTCATTGTCACTTGTCATGTTCAGGCAATTTCGCATCAAATGTCAAATGATTCTTTTTGTCAAGCACAGTTCAGGACATAGAATACCACTTTTTCAAATGATCATGTCATACGTCATGTCAATGCAAGGTAGCTGCGGTTACTGACCTAAAACATGTCAGAACGTTCTGGTAATACGACTCGTTAACAAAACTGCATGTTTTTGCACTGGAATGGTAATCCGGCTTTTTGTACCACATTTTGACATTTTCATTGTCAACACTCAAAACATCACACTTGATATGTTCATGCAATGCAGAAGGCAATGATTCATTGTCACTTGTCATGTTCAGGCAATTTCGCATCAAATGTCAAATGATTCTTTTTGTCAAGCACAGTTCAGGACATAGAATACCACTTTTTTCAAATGATCATGTCATACGTCATGTCAATGCAAGGTAGCTGCGGTTACTGACCTAAAACATGTCAGAACGTTCTGGTAATACGACTCGTTAAGAAAACTGCATGTTTTTGCACTGGAATGGTAATCCGGCTTTTTGTACCACATTTTGACATTTTCATTGTCAACACTCAAAACATCACACTTGATATGTTCATGCAATGCAGATGGCAATGATTCATTGTCACTTGTCATGTTCAGGCAATTTCGCATCAAATGTCAAATGATTCTTTTTGTCAAGCACAGTTCAGGACATAGAATACCACTTTTTCAAATGATCATGTCATACGTCATGTCAATGCAAGGTAGCTGCGGTTACTGACCTAAAACATGTCAGAACGTTCTGGTAATACGACTCGTTAACAAAACTGCATGTTTTTGCACTGGAATGGTAATCCGGCTTTTTGTACCACATTTTGACATTTTCATTGTCAACACTCAAAACATCACACTTGATATGTTCATGCAATGCAGAAGGCAATGATTCATTGTCACTTGTCATGTTCAGGCAATTTCGCATCAAATGTCAAATGATTCTTTTTGTCAAGCACAGTTAAGGACATAGAATACCACTTTTTCAAATGATCATGTCATACGTCATGTCAATGCAAGGTAGCTGCGGTTACTGACCTAAAACATGTCAGAACGTTCTGGTAATACGACTCGTTAAGAAAACTGCAAGTTTTTGCACTGGAATGGTAATCCGGCTTTTTGTACCACATTTTGACATTTTCATTGTCAACACTCAAAACATCACACTTGATATGTTCATGCAATGCAGAAGGCAATGATTCATTGTCACTTGTCATGTTCAGGCAATTTCGCATCAAATGTCAAATGATTCTTTTTGTCAAGCACAGTTCAGGACATAGAATACCACTTTTTCAAATGATCATGTCATACGTCATGTCAATGCAAGGTAGCTGCGGTTACTGACCTAAAACATGTCAGAACGTTCTGGTAATACGACTCGTTAAGAAAACTGCATGTTTTTGCACTGGAATGGTAATCCGGCTTTTTGTACCACATTTTGACATTTCATTGTCAACACTCAAAACATCACACTTGATATGTTCATGCAATGCAGAAGGCAATGATTCATTGTCACTTCTCATGTTCAGGCAATTTCGCATCAAATGTCAAATGATTCTTTTTGTCAAGCACAGTTCAGGACATAGAATACCACTTTTTCAAATGATCATGTCATACGTCATGTCAATGCAAGGTAGCTGCGGTTACTGACCTAAAACATGTCAGAACGTTCTGGTAATACGACTCGTTAACAAAACTGCATGTTTTTGCACTGGAATGGTAATCCGGCTTTTTGTACCACATTTTGACATTTTCATTGTCAACACTCAAAACATCACACTTGATATGTTCATGCAATGCAGAAGGCAATGATTCATTGTCACTTGTCATGTTCAGGCAATTTCGCATCAAATGTCAAATGATTCTTTTTGTCAAGCACAGTTCAGGACATAGAATACCACTTTTTCAAATGATCATGTCATACGTCATGTCAATGCAAGGTAGCTGCGGTTACCGAGCTAAAACATGTTAGAATGTTCTGGTACATTACATTTACATTTACATTTATGCATTTAGCAGACGCTTTTATCCAAAGCGACTTACAACTCATCAACTATCAATTGTTCCGGGCCAGTCTCCCCTAGAGCAACTTAGGGTTAAGTGCCTTGCTCAAGGGCACAACGGTGGCAGCCGGGATTCGAACCCAAAACTTTCCAGGCTAATTACACACTAGGCAGGTTCCTTAACCACTACGCTACCACCACCCCTGGTAATACGACTCGTTAACAAAACTGCATGTTTTTGCACTGGAATGGTAATCCGGCTTTTTGTACCACATTTTGACATTTTCATTGTCAACACTCAAAACATCACACTTGATATGTTCATGCAATGCAGAAGGCAATGATTCATTGTCACTTGTCATGTTCAGGCAATTTCGCATCAAATGTCAAATGATTCTTTTTGTCAAGCACAGTTCAGGACATAGAATACCACTTTTTCCAATGATCATGTCATACGTCATGTCAATGCAAGGTAGCTGCGGTTACTGACCTAAAACATGTCGGAACGTTCTGGTAATACGACTCGTTAACAAAACTGCATGTTTTTGCACTGGAATGGTAATCCGGCTTTTGTACCACATTTTGACATTTTCATTGTCAACACTCAAAACATCACACTTGATATGTTCATGCAATGCAGAAGGCAATGATTCATTGTCACTTGTCATGTTCAGGCAATTTCGCATCAAATGTCAAATGATTCTTTTTGTCAAGCACAGTTCAGGACATAGAATACCACTTTTTCCAATGATCATGTCATACGTCATGTCAATGCAAGGTAGCTGCGGTTACTGACCTAAAACATGTCGGAACGTTCTGGTAATACGACTCGTTAACAAAACTGCATGTTTTTGCACTGGAATAGTAATCCGGCTTTTTGTACCACATTTTGACATTTTCATTGTCAACACTCAAAACATCACACTTGATATGTTCATGCAATGCAGAAGGCAATGATTCATTGTCACTTGTCATGTTCAGGCAATTTCGCATCAAATGTCAAATGATTCTTTTTGTCAAGCACAGTTCAGGACATAGAATACCACTTTTTCAAATGATCATGTCATACGTCATGTCAATGCAAGGTAGCTGCGGTTACTGACCTAAAACATGTCAGAATGTTCTGGTACATTACATTTACATTTACATTTAGCAGACGCTTTTATCCAAAGCGACTTACAACTCATCAACTATCAATTGTTCCGGGCCAGTCTCCCCTAGAACAACTTAGGGTTAAGTGCCTTGCTCAAGGGCACAACGGTGGCAGCCGGGATTCGAACCCAAAACTTTCCAGGCTAATTACACACTAGGCAGGTTCCTTAACCACTACGCTACCACCACCCCTGGTAATACGACTCGTTAACAAAAACTGCATGTTTTTGCACTGGAATGGTAATCCGGCTTTTTGTACCACATTTTGACATTTTCATTGTCAACACTCAAAACATCACACTTGATATGTTCATGCAATGCAGAAGGCAATGATTCATTGTCACTTGTCATGTTCAGGCAATTTCGCATCAAATGTCAAATGATTCTTTTTGTCAAGCACAGTTCAGGACATAGAATACCACTTTTTCCAATGATCATGTCATACGTCATGTCAATGCAAGGTAGCTGCGGTTACTGACCTAAAACATGTCGGAACGTTCTGTAATACGACTCGTTAACAAAACTGCATGTTTTTGCACTGGAATAGTAATCCGGCTTTTTGTACCACATTTTGACATTTTCATTGTCAACACTCAAAACATCACACTTGATATGTTCATGCAATGCAGAAGGCAATGATTCATTGTCACTTGTCATGTTCAGGCAATTTCGCATCAAATGTCAAATGATTCTTTTTGTCAAGCACAGTTCAGGACATAGAATACCACTTTTTCAAATGATCATGTCATACGTCATGTCAATGCAAGGTAGCTGCGGTTACTGACCTAAAACATGTCAGAATGTTCTGGTACATTACATTTACATTTACATTTAGCAGACGCTTTTATCCAAAGCGACTTACAACTCATCAACTATCAATTGTTCCGGGCCAGTCTCCCCTAGAACAACTTAGGGTTAAGTGCCTTGCTCAAGGGCACAACGGTGGCAGCCGGGATTCGAACCCAAACTTTCCAGGCTAATTACACACTAGGCAGGTTCCTTAACCACTACGCTACCACCACCCCTGGTAATACGACTCGTTAACAAAACTGCATGTTTTTGCACTGGAATGGTAATCCAACTTTTTGTACCACATTTTGACATTTTCATTGTCAACACTCAAAACATCACACTTGATATGTTCATGCAATGCAGAAGGCAATGATTCATTGTCATTGTCATGTTCAGGCAATTTCGCATCAAATGTCAAATGATTCTTTTTGTTCAAGCACAGTTCAGGACATAGAATACCACTTTTTCCAATGATCATGTCATACGTCATTCAATGCAAGGTAGCTGCGGTTACTGACCTAAAACATGTCAGAACGTTCTGGTAATACGACTCGTTAACAAAAACTGCATGTTTTTGCACTGGAATGGCTAATCCGGGCTTTTTTGTACCACATTTTGACATTTTCAATGTCAACACTCAAAACATCACACTTGATATGTTCATGCAATGCAGAAGGCAATGATTCATTGTCACTTGTCATGTTCAGGCAATTTCGCATCCAAATGTCAAATGATTCTTTTTGTCAAGCACAGTTCAGGACATAGAATACCACTTTTTCAAATGATCATGTCATACATCATGTCAATGCAAGGTAGCTGCGGTTACTGACCTAAAACATGTCAGAACTTTCTGGTAATACGACTCGTTAACAAAACTGCATGTTTTTGCACTGAAATGGTAATCCGGCTTTTTGTACCACATTTTGACATTTTCATTGTCAACACTCAAAACATCACACTTGATATGTTCATGCAATGCAGAAGGCAATGATTCATTGTCACTTGTCATGTTCAGGCAATTTCGCATCAAATGTCAAATGATTCTTTTTGTCAAGCACAGTTCAGGACATAGAATACCACTTTTTCCAATGATCATGTCATACGTCATGTCAATGCAAGGTAGCTGCGGTTACTGACCTAAAACATGTCAGAATGTTCTGGTACATTACATTTACATTTATGCATTTAGCAGACGCTTTTATCCAAAGCGACTTACAACTCATCAACTATCAATTGTTCCAGGCCAGTCTCCCTAGAGCAACTTAGGGTTAAGTGCCTTGCTCAAGGGCACAACGGTGGCAGCCGGGATTCGAACCCAAAACTTCCCAGGCTAATTACACACTAGGCAGGTTCCTTAACCACTACGCTACCACCACCCCTGGTAGTACGACTCGTTAACAAAACTGCATGTTTTTGCACTGGAATGGTAATCCGGCTTTTTGTACCACATTTTGACATTTTCATTGTCAACACTCAAAACATCACACTTGATATGTTCATGCAATGCAGAAGGCAATGATTCATTGTCACTTGTCATGTTCAGGCAATTTCGCATCAAATGTCAAATGATTCTTTTTGTCAAGCACAGTTCAGGACATAGAATACCACTTTTTCAAATGATCATGTCATACAGCCATGTCAATGCAAGGTAGCTGCGGTTACTGACCTAAAACATGTCAGAACGTTCTGGTAATACGACTCCGTTAACAAAACTGCATGTTTTTGCACTGGAATGGTAATCCGGCTTTTTGTACCACATTTTGACATTTTCATTGTCAACACTCAAAACATCACACTTGATATGTTCATGCAATGCAGAAGGCAATGATTCATTGTCACTTGTCATGTTCAGGCAATTTCGCATCAAATGTCAAATGATTCTTTTTGTCAAGCACAGTTCAGGACATAGAATACCACTTTTTCAAAATGATCATGTCTATACGTCATGTCAATGCAAGGGTAGCTGCGGTTACTGACCTAAAACATGTCAGAACGTTCTGGTAATACGACTCGTTAACAAAAACTGCATGTTTTTGCACTGGAATGGTAATCCGGCTTTTTGTACCACATTTTGACATTTTCATTGTCAACACTCAAAACATCACACTTGATATGTTCATGCAATGCAGAAGGCAATGATTCATTGTCACTTGTCATGTTCAGGCAATTTCGCATCAAATGTCAAATGATTCTTTTTGTCAAGCACAGTTCAGGACATAGAATACCACTTTTTCAAATGATCATGTCATACGTCATGTCAATGCAAGGTAGCTGCGGTTACTGACCTAAAACATGTCAGAACGTTCTGGTAATACGACTCGTTAACAAAACTGCATGTTTTTGCACTGGAATGGTAATCCGGCTTTTTGTACCACATTTTGACATTTTCATTGTCAACACTCAAAACATCACACTTGATATGTTCATGCAATGCAGAAGGCAATGATTCATTGTCACTTGTCATGTTCAGGCAATTTCGCATCAAATGTCAAATGATTCTTTTTGTCAAGCACAGTTCAGGACATAGAATACCACTTTTTCAAATGATCATGTCATACGTCATGTCAATGCAAGGTAGCTGCGGTTACTGACCTAAAACATGTCAGAACGTTCTGGTAATACGACTCGTTAACAAAACTGCATGTTTTTGCACTGGAATGGTAATCCGGCTTTTTGTACCACATTTTGACATTTTCATTGTCAACACTCAAAACATCACACTTGATATGTTCATGCAATGCAGAAGGCAATGATTCATTGTCACTTGTCATGTTCAGGCAATTTCGCATCAAATGTCAAATGATTCTTTTTGTCAAGCACAGTTCAGGACATAGAATACCACTTTTTCAAATGATCATGTCATACGTCATGTCAATGCAAGGTAGCTGCGGTTACTGACCTAAAACATGTCAGAACGTTCTGGTAATACGACTCGTTAACAAAACTGCATGTTTTTGCACTGGAATGGTAATCCGGCTTTTTGTACCACATTTTGACATTTTCATTGTCAACACTCAAAACATCACACTTGATATGTTCATGCAATGCAGAAGGCAATGATTCATTGTCACTTGTCATGTTCAGGCAATTTCGCATCAAATGTCAAATGATTCTTTTTGTCAAGCACAGTTCAGGACATAGAATACCACTTTTTCAAATGATCATGTCATACGTCATGTCAATGCAAGGTAGCTGCGGTTACTGACCTAAAACATGTCAGAACGTTCTGGTAATACGACTCGTTAACAAAACTGCATGTTTTTGCACTGGAATGGTAATCCGGCTTTTTGTACCACATTTTGACATTTTCATTGTCAACACTCAAAACATCACACTTGATATGTTCATGCAATGCAGAAGGCAATGATTCATTGTCACTTGTCATGTTCAGGCAATTTCGCATCAAATGTCAAATGATTCTTTTTGTCAAGCACAGTTCAGGACATAGAATACCACTTTTTCAAATGATCATGTCATACGTCATGTCAATGCAGGTAGCTGCGTTACTGACCTAAAACATGTCAGAATGTTCTGGATTACATTACATTTACATTTATGCATTTAGCAGAGCTTTTATCCAAAGCGACTTACAACTCATCAACTATCAATTGTTCCGGGCCAGTCTCCCCTAGAGCAACTTAGGGTTAAGTGCCTTGCTCAAGGGCACAACGGTGGCAGCCGGGATTCGAACCCAAAACTTTCCAGGCTATTCACACTAGCAGGTTCCTTAACCACTACGCTACCACCACCCCTGGTAATACGACTCGTTAACAAAACTGCATGTTTTTGCACTGGAATGGTAATCCGGCTTTTTGTACCACATTTTGACATTTTCATTGTCAACACTCAAAACATCACACTTGATATGTTCATGCAATGCAGAAGGCAATGATTCATTGTCACTTGTCATGTTCAGGCAATTTCGCATCAAATGTCAAATGATTCTTTTTGTCAAGCACAGTTCAGGACATAGAATACCACTTTTTCAAATGATCATGTCATACGTCATGTCAATGCAAGGTAGCTGCGGTTACTGACCTAAAACATGTCAGAACGTTCTGGTAATACGACTCGTTAACAAAACTGCATGTTTTTGCACTGGAATGGTAATCCGGCTTTTTGTACCACATTTTGACATTTTCATTGTCAACACTCAAAACATCACACTTGATATGTTCATGCAATGCAGAAGGCAATGATTCATTGTCACTTGTCATGTTCAGGCAATTTCGCATCAAATGTCAAATGATTCTTTTTGTCAAGCACAGTTCAGGACATAGAATACCACTTTTTCAAATGATCATGTCATACGTCATGTCAATGCAAGGTAGCTGCGGTTACTGACCTAAAACATGTCAGAACGTTCTGGTAATACGACTCGTTAACAAAACTGCATGTTTTTGCACTGGAATGGTAATCCGGCTTTTTGTACCACATTTTGACATTTTCATTGTCAACACTCAAAACATCACACTTGATATGTTCATGCAATGCAGAAGGCAATGATTCATTGTCACTTGTCATGTTCAGGCAATTTCGCATCAAATGTCAAATGATTCTTTTTGTCAAGCACAGTTCAGGACATAGAATACCACTTTTTCAAATGATCATGTCATACGTCATGTCAATGCAAGGTAGCTGCGGTTACTGACCTAAAACATGTCAGAATGTTCTGGTACATTACATTACATTTACATTTACGCATTTAGCAGACGCTTTTATCCAAAGCGACTTACAACTCATCAACTATCAATTGTTCCGGGCCAGTCTCCCCCTAGAGCAACTTAGGGTTAAGTGCCTTGCTCAAGGGCACAACGGTGGCAGCCGGGATTCGAACCCAAAAACTTTCCAGGCTAATTACACACTAGGCTTCCTTAACCACTACGCTACCACACCCCTGGTAATACGACTCGTTAACAAAACTGCATGTTTTTGACTGGAATGTAATCCGGCTTTTTGTACCACATTTTGACATTTTCATTGTCAACACTCAAAACATCACACTTGATATGTTCATGCAAGCAGAAGCAATGATTCATTGTCACTTGTCATGTTCAGGCAATTTCGCATCAAATGTCAAATGATTCTTTTGTCAAGCACAGTTCAGACATAGAATACCACTTTTTCCAATGATCATGTCATACGTCATGTCAATGCAAGGTAGCTGCGGTTACTGACCTAAAAACATGTCGGAACGTTCTGTAATACGACTCGTTAACAAAACTGCAGTTTTTGCACTGGAATGGTAATCCGGCTTTTTGTACCACATTTTGACATTTTCATTGTCAACACTCAAAACATCACACTTGATATGTTCATGCAATGCAGAAGGCAATGATTCATTGTCACTTGTCATGTTCAGGCAATTTCGCATCAAATGTCAAATGATTCTTTTGTCAAGCACAGTTCAGGACATAGAATACCACTTTTTCCAAATGATCATGTCATACGTCATGTCAATGCAAGGTAGCTGCGGTTACTGACCTAAAACATGTCGGAACGTTCTGGTAATACGACTCGTTAACAAAACTGCATGTTTTGCACTGGAATAGTAATCCGGTTTTGTACCACATTTTGACATTTTCATTGTCAACACTCAAACATCACACTTGATATGTTCATGCAATGCAGAAGGCAATGATTCATTCACTTTCATGTTCAGGCATTTCGCATCAAATGTCAAATGATTCTTTTTGTCAAGCACAGTTCAGGACATAGAATACCACTTTTTCAAATGATCATGTCATACGTCATTTCAATGCAAGGTAGCTGCGGTTACTGACCTAAAAACATGTCAGAATGTTCTGGTACATAATTTACATTTACATTTAGCAGACGCTTTTATCCAAAGCGACTTACAACTCATCAACTATCAATTGTTCCGGGCCAGTCTCCCTAGAACAACTTAGGGTTAAGTTTGCTCAAGGGCACAACGGTGGCAGCCGGGATTCGAACCCAAAACTTTCCAGGCTAATTACACACTAGGCAGGTTCCTTAACCACTACGCTACCACCACCCCTGGTAATACGACTCGTTAACAAAACTGCATGTTTTTGCACTGGAATGGTAATCCAATTTTGTACCACATTTTGACATTTTCATTGTCAACACTCAAAACATCACACTT
>PYXC01001956.1:0-18200 GCA_015244755.2 Tenualosa ilisha | reverse complement strand
TGTATGTATGTGTGTGTGTGTGTGGTAACAGGTGTTATAGAGAAACAGACATTATAGTCTAAGCACTGATGACTGAACACCCCCATAGGACCGAACATGTGTGTGTGTCTGTGTGTGTGTGTGTGTGTGTCTCCCTGCTGAGATGATGATATATTCTAACAAGGCTCCAATTATCTTTCCCGCTCACAGCAGATCCCTTCTTTGTTTCATGGGATGACATCAGCGCTCAGCACCAAAATATGGCATTTGTGGCCTGTTATTTCAGAGCACAAAAGCACCAGGCAGGGAGTGTGTGTGTTTGTGTGTGTGTTATTTCAGAGCACAAAAGCACCAGGCAGGGAGTGCGTGTGTGTGTGTGTGTGTGTGTGCGTTATTTCAGAGTCCAAGGCTCCAAATCACACAAATTATGGAGCTCCAACACATGTGAATGAACTGCGCTTCTCACACACACACACAAATTAGCACATAAAGCATGCACATAACACAGGTGCCATTATCTTTGAGTCTCTGTGTGTGTGTTTTGTGTGTGTGTGTGTGTTGTGTGTGCGTGTGTTTTGATTGATTGGGGACCCACCCCACACACAAGGGTGTGCTTATGTAACAGCTAGAGACACATCTTAGGGAGAACACTTCACTGTTGGCTCACTGCTGCCGTCCCGCCACATTAGGGCCGTCTCTGGCCCAGTTCTGACACCCCGCCACATTAGGGCCGTCTCTGGCCCAGTTCTGACACCCGCCACATTAGGCCGTCTCTGCCCAGTTCTGCCGTCCCGCCACATTAGGGCCGTCTCTGGCCCAGTTCTAATGCCCCGCCACATTAGGGCCGTCTCTGGCCCAGTTCTGACACCCCGCCACATTAGGGCCGTCTCTGGCCCAGTTCTAATGCCCCGCCACATTAGGGCCGTCTCTGGCCCAGTTCTGCCGTTCCCGCCACATTAGGGCCGTCTCTGGCCCAGTTCTGACGCCCCGCCACATTAGGGCCGTCTCTGGCCCAGTTCTGACACCCCCCACATTAGGGCCGTCTCTGGCCCCAGTTCTGACACCCCGCCACATTAGGGCCGTCTCTGGCCCAGTTCTAATGCCCCCGCCACATTAGGCCGTCTCTGGCCCAGTTCTGCCGTTCCCGCCACATTAGGGCCGTCTCTGGCCCAGTTCTGACGCCCCCACCACATTAGGGTCCTCCCTGGCCCTGATGGTCTGGCCCAGCTCTGGCCCAGCTCTGGCCCAGCTCTGGCCCAGCTCTGGGTTCTATGTTCTTGTTTTTCTCTTTTGGTTCATCATTTATTCTTCTTTATTACTATTCAATTTAGAAATCAATTATTTTCCCGTTTTGTTATGTTCCCAAACACCCCCCATCCCTCAGCATTCCTCCACACTTTCTCAGCCTTGCTTCTCTTTCTCTCTCTCTCTCTCTCACCCCATCTGTGTCATCCTTCCTTTTTTTTTCAACTTGTTCAGCTCTTACTCTATTCTCTCTCTCGCTCCCTCTCTCTCCCCTCTTCTCTCCTTCTCTCTTTCTCCTCTCTTTTCTCTCTCTCTCCTTTCCCTAATCCTGTCTTCATCCTCCCTTCTGTTCTGAAGTGCCAACCTCTTAAAGAGTGTGAGAGAGTACGATTTCTCCTCTGTACAGTATGTGTTTGTGTGTGTGTTTGAGACTGGGAGAGTGTGTGATGAGCCAGTATTGACATGTCCTGACAGGGGTTAGCCCTTGAGGTCTGGTCCCGTCCAGACGACACACTCTGGCATGTGGAGGCCACTCCCCACCTGCCCCCTCCAGTATGATCATACCCACAACCAGGTAACAACACACACACATACAACACAAAACACAAATACATACACCACACACACACACACACACACACACACACACACACACACATAATCTACAAACACACATGGCGTATCTGTGTAAGTATGTGCTAATCAAAGTGTGTCAGCCCTTACTGCACGGAGTTGACGAGGAAGAGAGAAGAGAGATGAAGAAGAGTGGAGGAGAGGAGGAGAGGAGGAGAGGAGATGAGGGAAGAAGGGTGGAGGCCTGAGGAAGGGAAAATGGGAAGAGGAAAAGAGGAGAGGAAGAGAACGGAAGAGAACATAAGAAACCATAGATAAGAAAGAAAAGGAGAGAGGAGAGAGTAGAGTAGAGTACAGGGGAGGAGAAGAGAGGAGAGCAGAGGACAGAGGAGAGGAGAGAGTAGAGTAGAGTAGAGGAGAAGAGAGGAGAGCAGAGGACAGAGGAGAGGAGAGAGTAGAGTAGAGTAGAGGAGAAGAGAGGAGAGCAGAGGACAGAGGAGAGGAGAGAGTAGAGTAGAGTAGAGGGGAGGAGAAGAGAGGAGAGCACAGAGGAGGTAATGATCACCATATATAATCGGTCCAAACGGAACCTTAAGGCCAGTACTGCAGCAGCCACTCAACTGAGAAAACAGAGAAAAAAAACATTTCACCCATCTTTCTCTCTCTCCATCTTTCTCTCTCTCCATCCCTCTCTCTCTCCATCTTTCTCTCTCTCCATCTTTCTCTCTCTCTTCTGATTTTTTGTAGTTGTCACCAGGTCAATCCATTTAGGCACGTCTGCTTCCTGACAGCGATTGTTTATAGAGCCAGTCTGCGCTTGGAGCCAAGGCAAAACACACACACACACACACACACATAAACACACACACACACATAAACACACACACACACACACACACACACTAAATGACTTAGCTACGGGCTTATTGAGCACAGATGGTCATGGCGGTCTATGGCCAGGGCAGGGCAGCAGGAGAGAGACTGGTGCTGCCATCTCAGCCTGGACTGTATGTGTGTGTGTGTGTGGTGTGTGTGTGTGTGTGTGTGTGTGTGTGTGTGTGTGTGTGGTGTGTGTATGTGTGCTGCCATCTCAGCCTGACTGTCTGGAGGGGAGGGGAGGAAACAAGGGGAGGGAGAGGGGGGACAGCAGATCTGTAGCCAGCCTGGGCTCTGGATGTGTGTGTGTGTGTGTGTGTGTGTGTGTATGTGTGTGTGTGTGTGTGTGTGTGTGGGGGGGGGGGGGGGGGGGCTGCCAGTCTAGAGCGAGTCTGTGTATGTATGGAAAGGTTCTATGTGTCAGTGTGTCTTGTGTTGTGTGTGTGTGTGAGTGTGAGTGAGTTAGAGAGAGTGCGAGTGTCAGAGAGTGTGAGTAAGGAAGTGTGTGTGAGAGTTGTGTGTGAGAGTGAGTGAGTGTGTGAGAGTGAGAGAGAGTGTGGGTGTGTGAGTGTGACTGTGTGAGAGTGTGGGAGAGGGAGGGTGTGAGAGTGAGAGAGAGTGCGAGTGTGTGAGAGAGTTGAGTATGGAAGTGTGTGTGAGAGTGAGAGAGAGTGAGTGTGTGAGAGTGAGGGTGTGGGTGTGTGAGTGTGACTGTTTGAGAGTATGGGAGAGGGAGGGTGTGAGAGTGAGAGAGAGTGCGAGTGTGTGAGAGAGTGTGAGTATGGAAGTGTGTGTGAGAGTGAGAGAAAGTGAGTGTGTGAGAGTGAGAGAGAGTGTGGGTGTGTGAGTGTGACTGTGTGAGAGTGTGGGAGAGGGAGTGTGTGAGAGTGAGAGAGAGTGCGAGTGTGTGAGAGAGTGTGAGTATGGAAGTGTGTGTGAGAGTGAGAGAGAGTGAGTGTGTGAGAGTGAGAGAGAGTGTGGGCATGTGAGTGTGACTGTGGGAGAGGGAGGGTGTGTCTGCTAAAGCAAGCATGAATTAGTCAAATGGGAGCAGGATGGCATAGGCCAGCACACACACACACACACACACACACACACACACACACACACACACAGAACATCTGCCTGTCCATTAGTTCAACTCATTCACCACCAGAACCACGGCAATCACATAGCACAGCACACAGACACAGACACACACAGACACAGACACACACACACACACACACACACACACACACACACACACACACCAGTACAGTTTTGGCCAATTATTTTCACACTTGTCTCAATGCAGTGTCTACTTTTTCAAAACTCTTAACACTTCACAACAAGCACAGACTAGGGAGCCAAACAGGGTTCTCTTCTGCACTGCTTTGGGACCAAATGCATTCAGTCACCACCTCATCAGTCACCACCTCATCAGAAAGTCAGAGATGCTTCTTCTCGTCAATCTTCACCTCAAGCAAAACTAAAACAACTACAGCAGGTTTTGCAGACATTTAGATACTCTTACGAAAACAGCTAACTATGAAGTCAAATCCTAAAAGAAATAAAATACAATATATTCAATCAATCTACACTCACCATATATTCAATCAATCTATACTCATATAGTCAATCAATCTACACTCACCATATAGTCAATCAATCTATACTCACCATATAGTCAATCAATCTATACTCACCATATAGTCAATCAATTTGAACTCTATTTGCATATGTGCCTCATTACTGCATTGTAGGCCTGCTTGCATGTGCTACTTTTTGCAGTGGGTCATTATGTGAGAACCTCAAGTAATGTAATACCCATGGAATGATCAATAACCTTTTTGCAGTGCAACATGCAGGAACAGGAGACAGGGTCACATGGTGCATTAGTATCCACATAGTATTACCTGTTCCAAAATATACTACACTTACAGATTACTACAGAATAATACAGTAAACCCACTGAAGTGGCATACTGCTGTACTCCTGTACTACAGCATGCAACTTGCAGAGGTCTAGTGTGTATCATTGCTAGATTTGTAGAGGTCTAGTGTGCATCATTGCTAGATTTGTTTTTCATACTAAGAAAATGTGTGAACATTTTACGACTGTACTGGTTTCACACAACCAACAGAGCATCATTAAAGTAAACATCACACTGTAAAGTGAGCTAACAAGTCAAACACACAAATTCTCCTGATACAAAGGAGTCTTGCAGTGGTGCTTCCCATGTCTTATGCATTACAGTAAGTAGTATAGCAGTGGTACTATCCATGTTATAATACAGTAAGTAGTATAGCACTGGTACTATCCATGTTATATTACAGTAAGGACTATAGCAGTGGTACTATCCATGTTATATTACAGTAAGTAGTATAGCACTGGTACTATCCATGTTATATTACAGTAAGGACTATAGCAGTGGTACTATCCATGTTATATTACAGTAAGGACTATAGCAGTGGGTACTATCCATGTTATATTACAGTAAGTAGTATAGCACTGGTACTATCCATGTTATATTACAGTAAGGACTATAGCAGTGGTACTATCCATGTTATATTACAGTAAGGACTATAGCAGTGGTACTATCCATGTTATATTACAGTAAGGACTATAGCAGTGGGCCATTTAGACACAGACACTGTTCTACTGTGATTGGCATCTGCACATTCCTTCAGTTCACACAGATAGAGAGAAATATTCATCCAGTCACTCTATCAGTGTATGGGCCATTTACATCTATTGCCAGAATTTTACCAATGCATAAAATGTCACTTTAGATAGTTTGGTATCGCAATATTCACTCAATATATATATATAACATAACATTTACTGCACATAACATATACTGCACATAACATTTACTGCACATAACATATACTGTACATAACATTTACTGCACATAACATATACTGCACATAACATTTACTGCACATAACATATACTGCACATAACATATACTGCACATAAGCTATGTAAGAAAGTTGATTTATGTAAATATTTAGAGTAAAACTCAAGTTGTTTCTGTTTTGTGTTTGGTTTGGTAAAGCACACACACTCTATGAGTTTGACACGGTGGACGTTGGATTGAGACAACAGTGGGAAATGATGATGGTGAAAGCTGTAACCACCTGACAGCATTCTCTTCACACGCTCATGCATTCTTTCATTCTTTTCATCTCTGAAACAAATAAAATGCACAAGCATGTAACACACACACACACACACAAATGCACACATACACACACACGCTCACACACAGACACACACACACTCACAAATACATTACAAACAAACACAGACACACACACAAATACATACAAACATACATAGACACACACACAAACACACGCATACGCACACACACACACAGCCATTTCCACACTGATTTAATGTATGAATGTAAGTATTCTTGTGCTTTTTGAAGAATACTAATCTAAGCATCCTGCAACTATAAACATTTCACTGCAAGGGTTGTGTAATTGTGTGTGTGTGTGTGTGTGTGTGTGTGTGTGTGTGTGTGTGTGTGTATTTGTACTGTGAAGAAATTGAAAAGCTTAATTAACATGCCTTGCAGGCAGACAGTTTACATGCTAACTACTGGGAAATGGTGTGTGTGTGTGTGTGTGTGTGTGTGTGTGTGTGTCTGAATGCTTGTTCACATGATTAATATTAAATGCATGTATAGGATAAAAAAATGAATTAAAACACGAATCACATTTGCTGCAGTGTTTTCCATTGAAATATTAAGTGTGTATATGTGTGTGTGTGTCTGTGTGTGTGTGTGTGTGTGTGTGTCTGTGTGTGGTGTGTGGTGTGTGTGTGTGTGTGTGTGTATTAAGGGATATGCCAAAGGTTACAGTGACCTTTCAACCCAGTGATTTCATAAAAAGCCACTATGAGACTGCCTTGTTGTTTCTACTTCTGGTAATGCAGAGGCGTGCACAGTGCACACAAATATGTACACACACACACACACACACACACACACACACACACACAATAGGTCAGGAGAAAAATGGCCCAGTCCCAGTCTGGCTTCAGGTCAGCCTAAACATGGACAGACACACATGCGCACACACACACACCACACACACCACACACACACACACACACACACACACACCACACACACACACACACACACACACACACACCACACACACACACACACACACACACACACACACACACACACACACACACCACACACACACCACACACACACCACACACCTGTAGCTGGAGGTCCATCTTCACAATTAGAAGTCTTGTATGAGCATTGGTCATCATTACTCACTGATTCTGTTGTGAAGAATTAACACAACTTACCCTCGCATCTCACACTAACACACACACACACACACACACATACAGTACATACAAACACACAAACACATGCCACACACACACACACACACATACACACACACACACACATACAGTACATATAAACACACAAACCCCGGCCACACAAACACACACAAACACACACACACACATACAGTACATACAAACACACAAACACATGCCACACAAACACACACACATACAGTACATACAAACAAACACATGCCACACAAACAAACACACACACATACAGTACATACAAACACACAAACACATACCACACAAACACACACACACACATACACATAAAGTACATACAAACACACAAACACATGCCACACAAACACACACACACACACACATACAAACACACAAACACAGGACACACAAACAAACACACACACACACAGTACATACAAACACACAAACACATGCCACACAAACACACACACGCATACATTACATACAAACACACAAACACATGCCACACAAACATACACACACACACACATACAAACACAAAAACACAGGACACACAAACAAACACACACACACACAGTACATACAAACACAGGTGTTGTGTATGTTTGTGAGGTAGCCTGGCGTTGATGAGTAAGGCGTTGTGTATGTTTGTGAGGTAGCCTGGTGTTGTGTGTGTTTGTGAGGTAGCCTGGCGTTGTGTGTGTTTGTGAGGTAGCCTGGTGTTGATGAGTAAGGCGTTGTGTGTGTTTGTGAGGTAGCCTGGCGTTGATGAGTAAGGCGTTGTGTGTGTTTGTGAGGTAGCCTGGGCGTTGTGTGTGTTTGTGAGGTAGCCTGGTGTTGTGTGTGTTTGTGAGGTAGCCTGGTGTTGGTGGTGTGTTTGTGAGGTAGCCTGGCGTTGATGAGTAAGGTGTTGTGTGTGTTTGTGAGGTAGCCTGGCGTTGATGAGTAAGGTGTTGTGTGTGTTTGTTGAGGTAGCCTGGCGTTGATGAGTAAGGTGTTGTGTGTGTTTGTGAGGTAGCCTGGCGTTGATGAGTAAGGTGTTGTGTGTGTTTGTGAGGTAGCCTGGCGTTGATGAGTAAGGTGTTGTGTGTGTTTGTGAGGTAGCCTGGCGTTGATGAGTAGAGTGTTGTGTGTGTTTGTGAGGTAGCCTTGGTGTTGTGGTGTGTTGTGTTTGTGAGGTAGCCTGGCGTTGATGTAAGTTTGTGTGTTTGTGAGGTAGCCTGCGTTGATGAGTTTGCGTTGTGTGTGTTTGTGAGGTAGCCTGTGTTGTGTGTGTTTGTGAGGTAGCCTAGCGTTGATGAGTAAGGCGTTGTGTGTGTTTGTGAGGTAGCCTGGCGTTGATGAGTAAGGTGTTGTGTGTGTTTGTGAGGTAGCCTGGCGTTGATGAGTAAGGTGTTGTGTGTGTTTGTGAGGTAGCCTGGCGTTGATGAGTAAGGCGTTGTGTGTGTTTGTGAGGTAGCCTGGTGTTGTGTGTGTTTGTGAGGTAGCCTAGCGTTGATGAGTAAGGCGTTGTGTGTGTTTGTGAGGTAGCCTGGCGTTGATGAGTAAGGTGTTGTGTGTGTTTGTGAGGTAGCCTGGCGTTGATGAGTAAGGTGTTGTGTGTGTTTGTGAGGTAGCCTGGCGTTGATGAGTAAGGTGTTGTGTGTGTTTGTTGAGGTAGCCTGGCGTTGATGAGTAAGCCACCTCTGTGTTTCTGCTCCTCCACCATCTTTGACGTAGCGCCGGGTTTGATGAGAAAGAAAACCAGGAGAAGACGACAAGCCAGGGGAGACACAATGGAGGCAAGCAGCCAACAATTAGGCAGAAATGTCAGGACAGGCAGGGTGTGTGTGTGTGTGTGTGTGTGTGTGTGCGCGTGTGTGTGTGTGTGTGTGTGTGTGTGTGTGTGTGTGTGTGTGTGTGTGTGTGTGGGGTGGGGGGGCGGGTCTGTGCAGCGCAGGCTGGTTTTACAGCAAAATATCAATAAGCTAAAAATGAAGACAACACACACAGGGCCAGGGCACACTATTGGGCACACTATTGATTGACTCCATAAATCTGTCAGAGAGGTAATTCAGCTGGCCTGTGATTTACTTTTGCTAGCACGAGTGTGTGTGTGTGTGTGTGTGTGCGTGTGTGTGTGTGTGATTTACTCGCCACTCTGCAGCAGCTTCATCAGGGGCCAAAGAGGGCACGGTCCCACAAGAGCTATGATGCTACACACACACAAAAACACACAACTTCTATACACACACAGACACACACACACAACTTACTTAACAAATCTGATTCTGATTGAATGGCTAATCAAATAAGTGTGCTTTAGGATGGGTAGGTGGTGTGTGTGTGAGGTACTGTTTGTGGTGTGGTATGGTGTGTGTGTGTGTGTGTGTGTGTGTGTGTGTGTTACTTGAAAAGTGTTCTTTTGTGTTTAAGGTTTAGTGTGTGGAAGGTGCTGTGTCCCTCTAAGGTGCTGTGTAAGTGTGTTTGTGAGTGTATGATGATATGTTTAGCAAGCAGAGGGTGGTGGTGTGAATGTGTGTGTGTATGTGCATGTGTGCATGCGTGTGTGTGTTTGTTTCTTCTGCTCTTGCTCTCGCTCCCCAGCGCAATGGAATGAGATCTGAAAGGCTGGTCACCACACAAGCACTCACACACACACACACACACACACACACACACACACACACACACACACACATATACAGTGCATGAGAGAGAGACATACATTCTGGCATACTGGCAGTCAACAGAATGAAACTCTTCAGTTGAATAGCGCTGACATAATGGCATGCACTCTCTGTCTCTCTCTCTCTCACACACACACACACACGCACACACACACACACACACACACACACACAGCTGAATAGCACTGACAATAATGGGCCAAGCATAGAAGGGTGAAGGGACCCCGTGGTGAACATGAATTTTGCAAAATAATCTTAGAGCTTGCACTTTCTTCGTCTCCAAGTTCAGGCAAGTGTGTGTGTGTGTGTGTGTGTGTGTGTGTGTGTGTGTTGGTTCCATAAGAAGACTGGTTGTCAGAGGAAGTTGAGCTATGGCAGGATTGTGGTTGTGTGACCCAGTTTGGCGCTGTTTCCAGAGGTTTTTATTAATTAAGGTGAAGATCTCATGGAGAGAGAGAGAGAGAGAGAGAGAGAGCAAAAGAGAGAGAGGGAGAGAGAGAAAGAGAGAGAGAGAGCAAAAGAGAGAGAGGGAGAGAGAGAAAGAGAGAGAGAGAGCAAAAGAGAGAGAGGGAGAGAGAGAAAGAGAGAGAGGGGGGGGGATTCCTCTTCTCCTCATGTTCTTCTCCTGCTTCTTCTTGCTGTGTGTTTGTTTGTGTGTGTGTGTTTTTTGCGTATGCATGTGTGTGTGTGTGTGTGTCATGCAAACTAAAATAAGACCCACATAACTATTGGCCAAAAAACTGTTCAATATCAAATATATTGGAAATACTCTGAATAGATTGTTACCTCTATCAGACAACTCAGTGTGTGTGTATGTGTATGCATTGAGGAGCACTCGTGTGTGTGTGTACGTGTGTGTGTGTATGTGTGTGTGTGTGAGCGTGCACTGAGGAGCACTCTTGTGTGTGTGTGTGTGTGAGCGTGCACTGAGGAGCACTCGTGTGTGTGTGTGTGTGTGTGTGTGTGTGTGTGTGTGTGTGTGTGTGTGTGTGTGTGTGTGTGTGTGTGCGCGCGCGTGCGTGCAAGAGAGAGAGCGCTGGCTGATTAACACTCCTGTGTGTGTGTGTTATCAGGCGGCTAGGCTACTGCTGCTCATTTTCTCTGATGTGTTCTTTAAATACCAGCACCATATGGGTCTCTTCCCTCACTCCCTCCTTCTCTCTTTCTCTCTCCCTCTGTCTCACTCACTCACTCTATTTCTCCACCTGCAAACAACCACACCAGACTCTCTCTATCTAACTAACAATTTCCCTCTTTCTCTCTCCCTCCCTCACTCTTTCTCTCTCTTCACTCATCTCTCTATCAGTCCCACTCTCTTTCTTTACCTCCCTCTATCTTTCCACTCATCTCTCTGTCAATCTCAGTCTTTCTCTCTACCTCCCTCTCTCACTCCATGTATCTTTCCACCCATCTCTCTATCACTCTCACTCTTTCTCTCTCCTTCACTCCCTCAGTGCCTCTCTCTCTTTCTCTGTCTCTCTTTTCCTCTATCCCTCTCTTCTTATCTTTTCCTTCCTGCCACCATGAGAGTGCTCCATCTGTCAGGTACTGCTCTTCAAAGTCAGGTGTCTGGTGTGGGTGTGTGTGCACGTGTTGTATGTGTGTGTGTGTGTGGTCTTGTACTAACCCCAGGCACCGTGTGTGTGTGTGTGTGTGTGTCTTTGTGTGTGTATGTGTGTGGACCTGCACTAACTCCAAACACTATGTGTGTGTGGACCTGCACTAATTCCAGACACTGTGTGTGTGTGTGTGTGTGGACCTGCACTAACCCCAGACACTGTGTGTGTGTGTGTGTGTGTGTGTGTGTGTGTGTGTGTGGACCTGCACTAACCCCAGACACTGTGTGTGTGTGTGTGTGTGTGGACCTGCACTATCCCCAGACACTGTGTGTGTGTGTGTGTGTGTGTGGACCTGCACTAACTCCAGACACTGTGGACTTACAAAAACAACCCCAGATAGGTCACTGGAAAAGAGCAACTTGATCAATTAGCTGCCTCAATGTAGAGGAATGGTAACATCCCACACAGTTCTTGGTGTGTGCGCCTTTGTGTGTGTGTGTGTGTGTGTGCGTGTGCGATTGTGTGTGTGCATCTTTCATAGTGCTCAGGGTTGTGAGCATCCTGTGCTGTACTTTATGTGTGTGTGTGTGTGTGTGTGTGTGTGTGGGTGTGTGTCAGAGTGTTGCGCAGTCCTTTGAGGGCTTCTCCAACTGTAAGTGTCTTCATGCTGAAGCGATTGTTCTGCCATTCTTAGAAAACAGGGAATAATTGCCAACTCTGGCATAAACAAGATAGTCTAGGAGAAATGCAAATGATTTGCGTTGTGCATTTTCATTACGGAGAAAGTGACAGCTCTTTAATATCATGATAACGCTTTTTTTCTGCCAACTAGAAGAATGGCGACAGCGGAAAGCAATTTGCATGCTGAATTTTCATGTTGAAATGCCCGCAGTGGTTTTAATCGTGCATGCCATTAACAAATCTTTTAATTACCAATTGTCAACAACTGTGCTTAGAATAGCTAATGCTGTTTAATATGCCGCTTTGCTCTGTGCTTTTGGGCTTCTCCCCAGAACCGCTCCTCATTAGAGGAAAAGGCTTCCCTATACAAAAGCCTGATTTGGGATGGACTCACTTCATTATTTGTGGTCAACATGAACATGAAACTGACAGGACACACACACACACACACACACACACACACACACACACACACACACACACAAAACCAGCTCAAATCCACTACTGTAAACATTGCACTCACACACACAACCATGGCAAGTGATTTTGCAATGAGCCCTGAAGTACAGACAGACAGACACACACACACACACACACACACACACAACATAGCCCATAGACTCATTGAAGGTAAAGATTGTATGTGTGCATTTGTGTGTGTGTGAAGATCGGAGAGGCTTGTGATTCCCTGTGTGTCTGTGTGTGTGTGTGTGTGTCTCTAAGATCGGAGAGGCATGTGATCCCCTGTGTGTGTGTGTGTGTGTGTGTGTGTGTGTGTGTGTGTGTGTGTGCACGTGCGTGTGACTCTAAGATCGGAGAGGCTTGTGATCCCCTGTGTGTGTGTGTGTGTGCACATGCGTGTGACTCTAAGATCGGAGAGGCTTGTGATCCCCTGTGTGTGTGAGCGTGTGTGTGTGTCCGTGCGCACGCGTGTGTGTGACTCCAAGATCAGAAAGCTGTTGAGAGGCTGGTGATCCCCTGCAGACACTGAAACCATTTTGTCCTTCGCTTCATCTGTCATTGAACATTCAAGCTGCAGCACTGGGCTCCGCCCACCCCAACCCCTCCTCCACACACACCCCTCCCCCACCTGATCCTTTATCCATCATCCATACAGTGCATAGCAGAGGCAAGCAAAAATACACATTTTCTCTCAAATACACACACACACACACACACACACACACACACAACACATGCGCACACCATTAAACTGGCTCTAGAATAGGAGGTTAAAGGCACCTGCTCTAATCCCTCCCTTTTCCAAACAGCAGAGCGTCTGAGGTTTGTGTGTAGTTCTCACCAGTGTCTACATCTCTAACCCCATCCATCAATCTACCTATTGTCTACAATGAGGGATGTCTACACACTGCTCACAATCATGCATGTTGCTTCATCGCGCTCACAGAAACCTGACTGGACAACGAGGTCCCAGATTCTTGATCACCTCACCAACGGGCTGACAGGATCCATCAGTCAGGCAAAGTAGGAGGTGTTGGGATCTGCATCTTCGTCCACAGCAGGTGGTGTGATGACATCAAGATCCACAACAAGATCTGCACACCAGATGTGGAGATGCTGACCGCTAGCCTGTATCCCTTCTACCTCCAGAGGAAATCCCCGATGGTTGTCACCTGTGTTTACGTCCCATCGAGCACCAGTGCTAGTATAGCAGCAGAGCTAGTAGTGAACAATGCTAACACCATGCTAGTCACCTGTCCCGAGCCTCCGGCGTTTATCCTGGGCGATTTCAACAACTGCAGGCTAGGGCCATCCTTCCACCAATTCATGAACATCCAAACAAGGACAGAGATCACTTTGCTATGGCAATGTTGCCGGTGCCTTCAGTGCACACGCCTCCCCGCCACTTGGATTTTCATACCACAATGTCATCTTCCTCAATGGAACTGACATGCATCAAACCATCAACTCACAGTGTCACTCAGAACAGAACAGGGCTCATTTGATGAGAGGGTCTCCACTATCATGGATGAGAAAGTCATCACCATCATGGATGAGAGGGTCTCCAACATCATGGATGAGAAGGTCATCACCATCATGGATGAGAAGGTCATCACCATCATGGATGAGAGGGTCTCCAACATCATGGATGAGAGGGTCTCCACCATCATGGATGAGAGGGTCTCCATAGTCAAACAACTTACAGGTCAGGAACAAAAAGACCACCACCTACCAACCCCGGACCCGCTGCATTTTGCAAACTCCCTGAAGTTTCTTCAACTGGTCTGATACCCATGACCACACCCCTCACCACCCATGACCACACTCCTCAGAACCCCTCAAGAACTTCCCCATTCACCCTTCACACAGGAGGATTTGCAGCGGGAGCTGGCTAGGTGCAAACTTGGCAAGGCAGCAAAGCTGGATGGCATCCCAGGAGGAGTGCTTAAATGCTGCGCAGTGGAGCTCTCTCCCATCTTCCAATCCATCTTCTGGGAATCCTACAGGACAGCTACAATACCCTTCCTCTGGAAAACCTCAACCATCCCTGGAAAGCCTCAACCATCCCCTGGCAAATCTCAGCCATCACACCTGTACCCAAGACAATCCTGCCCTTCAGAGCCCAACCACTTTCACCAGTTGCACTCACCCCAATAAGCATGGAAATGCATGGAACAAAACACACTGCATCTCTAAAACACTGCACCACATCCTACCAAATGTCAGGCCACAGTTGGACTCTCCGCTCCCTCCTTCACCAATTTCAGACTCCTAACAACTTTGCTTCAGTTCTGTTAATCACAGTCCTCTCAGTATTCAGTATTCAACACAATCCAGACCCATTAACTTATCAAGAAACTACAGCACCTGAAAGTCACCCCTCTCCTCATCCAGTGGATATACAACTTCCTCAGCAATAGGCCACAGACTGTGAAAATAGGGATAACAACATCATCAACCATCATCACCAACACTGGAGTCCACCAAGGCTGCACCCTGGGTCCACTTCTGTATACACTCCAGACTACCAGAGTTCACTACCCACCACCACTTAGCCTACTATAAATATGCAGATGACACAGCCATAGTAGGACTGCTCACAGACAGCAGTTCCATCACAGCTCACCATGAGTCCATCATAGATTTTGCACTGTGATGTTCTGATAACTACCTCCAACTCATCGGCAATACAAAAGAACTGGTCCTACATGCATCAAAATCACCCCCTGGACTCAATCACATCACCATCCATGGCCATTTAGATAAGCTAAACTTCAATGAACATGTCACCATCACACAACAGGCTGTATGTCAAACACAAACTGAGATCACTGTCTGTTGCACCCCATCTCCTTCTGCTACTCTACAAAAACATCATTCAACCCATTCTACTCTACTGCTCCCCCTGTTTCTTCACTATACTGTCACCAGAAAGAACTCAATAAAATCTCACACATAGCATCCAAGATACCCCCCCCCCTCCCCTCCCCTCCCCACTAATGCAAATAATACATCCACCATACACCTCGTACTCACCCCAGCACACAGTCCTGACCTCTGAACCTGTTCAATGCACTCCCATCTCACCACACATACAGAGTCCTGGAACATTTTGAGAAAAGTTTTGTCCCCTTAGCTACCACTGCACTGAATACACTCCTGTGACAGTCACCCACTCCCCTGTATTCTTTAGTGTTTAAGTGGATGTCTATGAGGCTGTGTATGTGAGAAATAGACGGATGTGTGTTATATACTGGATGTCTATGAGGCCGTGTATGTGAGAAACAGAGGGATGTGTCTTATATACTGGATGTCTATGAGAAATTTTGAGGAAAGATGGGAAATGGTTGTTCATGCTGCTGTCTGGGGTGTTCCGCTCTTTGTGAGATGTAATTTACAAGTTATTTTAAGTTATTTCCATCTGCTGCTTGAGAAGATGACATGAAATGAGTGAGTGGAAAAGATTATCCCTATGGGACAATAAAGACTATCTATCTATCTATCTATCTATCTATTTTTCTCTGGAGTGGAGAGTCATACTATCACAACATTGTCCTTAAATGGGCAGGAGGGTTTGGAGATCATGACACTGTGTCTGAAATGTAAGTCCATTGCTCAGGAAAAACAAGGCTTTGAAATATTCTGTGAAATTCTGGGGTTCTGCTAATAGACCTCAATGTTACAGAGTGTGCGTCTGCACTGCATAAGGGTGGGTTAGTGGCCCCTCCTCGTGTGATTGTGGTTCCAGGAAGTGGCTCATCATGAAATATCTTGCTCCACCTATCTACCATCTTTGACCCAACCACACCTCACTGATTAACTGGTCTTGTGTCTGCCACTCTGGCTGCTAGACTAAATGTCATGGCCACACCTCATTGACTGACATGTGTTCATCCACTAGGCTAGCTGCTGTCTTGACTCTGATAGCACTGATTGCTGTAAACAATGTAAACCTCAATGATTGACATGTCATGACCTCAATGACTGCCACGCTAACCGCTAGGCTAACTGTGCCCCTGACTGCTTGAAATTATAAACAGCCTCTCCACACCTCACTAACTGACATGTGTCTGCCACGCTAACCGCTAAGCTAACTGTGCCCCTGACTGATTGAAGTGGCCCAATAACCAGACTTTCCGCGCCCTTGATAATTACACTTCATTTTAATTATCAGGCCAATTAACCCTCCATTATTCCAAGGTCACACAGTGCTAGAGCCAGTTAGCACAGGAGCACAGCACTGAATGGACACACGCAAACACACACACACACACACACACACACACACACACACACACACTTTCCCAAACATTAAACTCTGGAATTACAATGACACACATACTCACACATCCTACGTTGTCCTGAAGAACTGGAGCCATTTAGCAAACAGGCGAGTCCCCCATCTTACACACACACACTCACACACACTTCCACTACACCAGCACACAGGCAGATAGGAGGCCCCCATAACACACACACACACACACTTCCACTGTACCAACACACAGGCAGATAGGAGTCCCAGTTCCCATCAAGGATAAAAAGATACCAGGAAATTGTATTGTCACATGCATATGGCTACTGAGTGTAAAAGATGCAGTGAAACTGTGTCTGCCTCTCAGCCTATGTGTACAGTAGAGTGCAGAAGGTGCATAGGAGAGGTGACAAATTCCAATACTCCCACACATTAACAAGAGGCACCCAAGAGCAACAGGGTCATCACTCACACACACACTCACACACACTTCCACTGTACGATCCCACAGGCAGACAGGAGTCCCACTTAAAGTCTCCCATCACATGCACACACACTCACACACACTTCCAGAGTGCCATCACACAGGCAGATATGAGTCCAAGTTAAAGTCTCCCATCACACACACACACACACACACACACACAGACACACGATTACAGTGCGCCATCACATAGGCAGATCTGAGTTAAAGCGTATGTTGGTGTGTTCCGTCTCTGTGGTGCATGAGTGTGTGTTGGTATGTTCCATCACAGTGGTGTGTGAGCGTGTGTTGGTGTGTTCCATCACATCGGTGGGTGAGTGTGTGTTGGTGTGGTCCATCACATCGGTGGGTGAGTGTGTGTTGGTGTGTTCCATCACAGTGGTGGGTGAGTGTGAGTTGGTGTGTTCCATCACATCGGTGGGTGAGTGTGTGTAGGTGTGTTCCATCACAGTGGTGTGTGAGTGTGTGTTGGTGTGTTCCATCGCATCGGTGGGTGAGTGTTGGTGTGTTCTCTCTCGGTAGTGGGTGACAATGAGTCGGTGTGGTCCGTCTCCGGTGTGGTCTGTCTCGACGAGTGACATTTCCAGGGTTTGGATGTGTCACTCTCTCTCTCTCTCTCTCACACACACACACACACACACACACACACACACACACACACACACACACCACACACACACCATCATGCTCCACTTCTGGAGAGGGAGAGTTTATAATTAGCAGCTGCCACCTGTCCCTCTGCCCACACATGGAGGATACTGCCGGCTGACGCATGGAGCAGACTAGCAGACTACCTGAACTTACCACACACACACACACACACACACACCCCTATGCACTCACACACACACATCCAACTTCAACACTCTTAAGCCCAACGCTCCCATCCGAACACTACCACATCTGATAGACATTCCTTACATGATAGTCACACACTATATGATGCACACGCACGCACACACACACACACACACATCCAATACAGACACTGACCCTGACACCTCCCACCTCCTCCCCTCTACCACTTTCACATGACTCTGAGAAGCAGTAGCCTGGCTGTGTGAGAGAATGTGTGTGTCCATAGGACCACAT
>PYXC01001955.1:5000-23405 GCA_015244755.2 Tenualosa ilisha | reverse complement strand
CTGCTGACTTCATGACTCAGTAGAATGTTGGACATTGAAGGCAGCATGGAGGATACATCTATACAATCTATGCAACATTTCTGATTAGTGTGATTGACCTGTATGCCTTATCTGGTTTGTAAAATGTACAAATGGGCTTCTATGCAAAACTGCTAATAAAAATGACTTTGAGTAGCATGGTGGCTGATTGTATTCTCAGTTATACTTTTTATGGTCAGAGCCACATGCTGTAGGAAACAGGGAGAGATAAATAAAACTACAGGGACACAGCTGAAGTAAATCAGTGTGTGTGTGTGTGTGTGTGTGTGTGTGTGTGTGTGTGTGTGTGTAGTGATGCTCCTATATTAGGGGCATCACACACCAAAACATAAAAACATATTCATACACACAACACACACCAGGTGACACATGCACTCGAAAATTCCATAGAATTTCCAACCAGAGTAACGTGGCGTACATGCTGGTGCATTTGCACTTCATTGGTTACACGTTTTGGACTTGTTTTGCTGTTGACAAATCTGCCGCTATGCAGGTGAGGTCAGGTTTTTATGCAAATACTGCAGAACAGACAAGTTATTACCAAGTTCATAAAATATAACCATCCCAGTAATAAGGCATACTATCTTCAACTCTGAGGGCGCCATCCAAGATTAGTGATCACACACACACACACACATTGAATGGGAACACTTGGGGAACAGTTATGAGGGTTAAGTGCCTTGCTCAAGGGCACCTCAGTCATGGATATAGGCTTGTGAGAGCAATGTTCAACCACTGCTCCTGCCCAGCTTTTTCCTGTCCATCAGAGATTGAACCGACCATCTTTCAGTCACAAGCCAGATCCCCTAACCAGTAGACTACCCTTCGGTCACCCATCAATCCTCATGATATCTCAGGTTCTGTAATGACCTGTAATGACCTTGAGCATCCCTGTGTTCCTGCCTGCATGCAGGTCTACAAGTGTAACCTGCACATACTGGAACACTGTTGATGTCATCTCCACTCCCAAATGTAAATTTGTATCAGAGGAGGAAATTCAGCTTTGGGTAAAAACAGCTGTGACTGAGAGCACTGATAGTGAGACCTGAGTTACCAGAGCCATGGCTCTCTCATGGGTAGCCTATTCCAGGAGCAGTGTCCTGAGTTACTAGAGCCATGGCTCTCTCATGGGTAGCCTATTCCAGGAGCAGTGTCCTGAGTTACTAGAGCCATGGCTCTCTCATGGGTAGCCTATTCCAGGAGCAGTGTCCTGAGTTACTAGAGCCATGGCTCTCTCATGGCTGACTCATTTTGGGAGCAGTGTCCTGAGTTACCAGAACCGTGGCTCTCTCATGGGTGACTCATTTTGGGAGCAGTGTCTTCACAGAAAAAAACCTGGATATGACTTTCCCAGTTTCCTAGTTGTACATTTCTAAGAAAAAAATGGCAAATTTGCAAGTAATGAACTTGGACATTTATGACATTATAAAGTCACAAATTTGCAAGATAAAACTCAGAAATTTGTTAGAGTGGAACTCACAATATTGCGGAAAAAAAAATCATATTTGCAAGATTAATTGCTGTCAAGGTTATGTCAGGTGTGCTCAACAAAGCTTTCCTGGTGTCCCTATGAAATCAATTTGCAGCTATATACCTAAGTCTGTCTACAATCAATCAGCAGCAACGTCTACAAAACAGCAAACACCTTCTTTGAAACTAATGACATGATTGCCTTTTCTGCTCATCTTTTAAAGAAAAGCCCAAGTCTAACTCCTCCAAAGTCGATGCCAAAGCCGACTCAAACGACTGCTGTTCCTTGGCCACTTAGTTGTTTTGCACCGTCGCTGCCCTGTCATAAGCCCAATGATTCTCCACAAAGACAGAACAGCGTAATTGGTCCTACCCAGCCTTGGTAGAAAGACCTACTGAGGCCCTATGGTGCGTGGCTAGACGTACATGCTGAGAAAAACTATTCCCTCCTGCTAGGGTACGTCTAGATCTCTAGGTTAAGAATTTCTAGTTGTGGAATCCAAAGCTTTGGAGAGTACCCAGATATAGTACTGTGGCAAAATGCAATATTGAGCAGAGGTATTATGGCCGTGCTGACCTGGCCAGTATAATATCCCATCTAACTCACCAGTAGAGAGTATAACTTTTGAATTTGAAATTAAAATCAAATTGATATGGCAATCCATCTAGCTCACTCACTAATATTTGGAACTGTACTGTAGAAGACCTACAGGAACAAGGCTTGCCATTCAAATTCAATTATGCAGGGGTTCTTTTGTACATGAATGCAGACAGTGCAGGTAGAGTGAAATGGTAGATTGAGTGGGTCTGTTCTCTCAGCAGACATGATAGATTGAGTGGGTCTGTTCTCTCAGCAGAGGTGATAGATTGAGTGGGTCTGTTAACTCAGCAGAGATGATAAAGTGAGTGAGTGTCTTAGTAGAGATGATAGATTTAGTGGGTCTGTTGTCTTAGCAGAGATGATAGATTGAGTGGGTCTGTTCTCTCAGGAAAGTTGGTAGATGGAGTGGGTCTGTTATCTCAGCAGATATGATAAAGTAAGTGTCTTAGTAGAGATAATAGATTGATTGGGTCTATTATCTCAGCAGAGATGATAGAGTGAGTGAGTGTCTTAGCAGCGATGGTAGATTGAGTGGGTCTGTTATCTCAGCAGATATGATAAAGTAAGTGTCTTAGTAGAGATAATAGATTGATTGGGTCTATTATCTCAGCAGAGATGATAGAGTGAGTGAGTGTCTTAGCAGCGATGGTAGATTGAGTGGGTCTGTTATCTCTGCAGATATGATAAAGTAAGTGTCTTAGTAGAGATAATAGATTGATTGGGTCTATTATCTCAGCAGAGATGATAGAGTGAGTGAGTGTCTTAGCAGCGAAGGTAGATTGAGTGGGTCTGTCTGTGATAGTGGTACTAGCTCTTAATGATAGTCTGCTCTGTGATGGTGGTTCAAGCTCTTAATGGTGTTCCTCTCTGTGATGGTGGTACTAGCTCTTAATGGTGGCCCTCTCTGTCTCTGTGATGGTGGTATTAGCTCTTAATGATGGTCCTCTGTCTCTGTGATGGTGGTACTAGCTCTTAATGATAGTCCTCTGTCTCTGTGATGGTTGTACTAGCTCTTAATGATGGTCCTCTGTCTCTGTGATGGTGGTACTAGCTCTTAATGGTGGCCCTCTCTGTCTCTGTGATGGTGGTACTAGCTCTTAATGATGGTCCTCTGTCTCTGTGATGGTGGTACTAGCTCTTAATGATAGTCCTCTGTCTCTGTGATGGTTGTACTAGCTCTTAATGATGGTCCTCTGTCTCTGTGATGGTGGTACTAGCTCTTAATGGTGGCCCTCTCTGTCTCTGTGATGGTGGTACTAGCTCTTAATGGAGGCCCTCTCTGTCTCTTTGATGATGGTTCTAGCGCTTAATGGTGATCCTCTGTCTCTGTAATGGTTGTACTAGCTCTTAATGGTGGCCCTCTCTGTCTCTGTGATGGCGGTACTAGCTCTTAATGGTGGCCCTCTCTGTCTCTGTGATGGTGGTTCTAGCACTTAATGGTGATCCTCTGTCTCTGTAATGGTTGTACTAGCTCTTAATGATGGTCCTCTGTCTCTGTGATGGTGGTACTAGCTCTTAATGATGGTCCTCTGTCTCTGTGATGGTGGTACTAGCTTATAATGATGGTCCTGTGTCTCTGTGATGGTGGTACAAGCTCTTAATGATGGTCCTCTGTCTCTTTGATGGAGGTACTAGCTCTTAATGATGGTCCTCTGTCTCTTTGATGGAGGTACTAGCTCTTAATGATGGTCTTCTCTGTAATAGTGATACAAGCTCCATCCCAAACGTCTACTACCATCACAGAGATGACCTCTATTGACAGCTACTGCATTTGACCCCTCTGTGTTTGTGGCACTGGGTCTGTGATGGTGCTACTGGGTCAGTGATGATGATACTGGGTCAGTGATGGTGCTACTGGGTCAGTGATGATGGTACTGGGTCTGTGATTGGTCCATTTCTGTCCTGCCTAAACCACGTCCATCCGGGGGAAATGCCCAGGCAAGGTGCATTAGGCTCCCTATTGGAACCTTTAGCCTGTTGCTATGGTAACCTTCCAATGCAAAACAAGTCATCTGACCTGTATTATAAATCCAGCCAGTGAGATCATTGGCATACAGCACTTGTCCATGTAAAAATTTGTGACTGGCAATTAGTAAGAAAGGTGAGGTCAGTGTTGACCTGCAAATGACCTTCCTCTATTGGGGGAATTTGTTCCTCTCCCATCTGGTGGGAGGAAGGGTAAAATGTAGTAGATTCAGGTTTCTCTTTGGTACAGGTGCAATCAATGCACTTAAAGATAGAGCTTATGACAAGGCCCTGTCACTGACCTGCAGACATATTTGCATCTTTGTCAACATTGTTAGTGTTGTGCATCAGATGAGATGGTGGACTTTCACACTTCCAGGGACACAGACACACACACACACACACACACACACACACACCAACTCCAGATAAAGGGCTTGAGGTCACTCAAAATAGAAAATTCTTCCACATCTGTAGTTGTGTGCAAAAGATCCCCTCCACCCCAATGTAAATGACATCACTGGAGTCCAGATCAGCCTGCTGTTAACAGACTGTAAAGTGGAGCTATTGGCCAGGTTCCATGACTGACCTGCGGATCTATTTGCATCTTTGTCAACATTGTCACAGTGTTGTGCGTCAGATGAGATGGTGGACTTTCACACTACCAGGGAAGCCCATGTGTGAATATGCACACACAAATACACACACACACACACACGCACACACACACACACACACACACACACAAAGTGAAATGGGCTTTACAGTGCTTACAGTTTCCTTGCATACAGGATCACTGAACACCAAAATGACGTATCTGTTATGTCTTATTTGCAAATGCTTACACACAGCGTGCCAGAAATCTAATGTCCAAACCCTTAGTACAGCAATAGCAGCTGCACAATGGTTACCTAGATGACATTTCTTGAAAGAACACTGAACAGATAATTAAAAAAAATTATAATAAAACAGAAAATCTCAATTGCAATTGGAGAAGTTGACAGGTGTTGACAACAAACTGAAGATTTGAGTGATGATGTATTTGGAGTTTTGAAAAAAGTGATTCCAGACTGGACAAAAGCATGTTAGCAACTGGAAAGAACTGTAGGTCTGTGCATCTGCAACAATTTGTGAAGAATTTCTATGGAACATTCATTATCTAACGTAATACCTCAATGGCTAATTAAATACCTTATTCTCTGTGCATATTATTAAAGAGGGGCCTTTTGAGGCAAACAGGAAGTGATAATTCTATGATGCAATAAAAACAGGAAAGTCTGTGTGGAAGGAGGGCTGGACTGATTTTGCATGAAGGGCAGCTAGTCTGTTCCTGTGTATTTGTTTAGATAAATAAGTCTAATGTAGACAGCAGCACCAGTCCCAGCGGTGTCACTCTCTCAGAGACAACCAGCGCAACCAGATTAGGAGCAACTCCAGAGACTCTGACAGGTAAGAGACCCACTTTACTCATGTTCATCCTAATATATCCAAAGAGAAGACGGTTAACTAATGATAGTCCTAATATAACCAATAGAGATACAGTTAATCTTCTTCTCAATATAGAACTAATATCCAACTTAGAGTTCTGTTGTTAGAGGTACAGGCCTTTTACTTTTATCTGGTACAAAAATGAGAAACATTAGGTCATAAAATCAGTTTTGTCAAAGATATTAGTCTGCTAATGTGAAGCTCCTATGAAACAGAGCTAGTGGAGGGCAGATGCTGATTTTATTTTGACGTCTACAGTCTGCCCTGATGTCTATGTTTTGTACTTAAGATATAAGCTATCCCTTCTGAAAGATTTATCTGCATTATGGGCCCCCGACCCCTTTGGACATGAGCTTAGAGTTACTAGTGAAATGGAGGAGACAGGGAGGAGGGCAGATAGTGTGTGACGTACATCTCTAGTGATGGCTGTCAATCAATCATCTATATTTGAGAAACATTGTGTGTCCTGTCAATTTGTCATATTTCCAATGCACAGTAAGTTCCTGTGCGTTTCCCTGGCAAACAAGGACACAGTCAAGTGATCCCAAACTAGAGTGTATGAACACACACATGCTTTCATCATTGTGTGTGTGTGTGTATGTATGTGCATGTGTGTGTATGTATGTGCATGTGTGTGTGTATGTGTGTGTGTGTGTGTGTGGATAATCCATGTGTGCTTTTGTTTGATGTTTAAAGGTTTTCACAATGTCTGAAGTTACAGTAATGTGTTGTGTGTGTTGTATGATATTCAGTACTTGTCAGATATTTTAAAGCATTTTAGAGTACCCAATTACATACACGCTCACACACACACACACACACACACACACACACACACACACACACACAGAGAGAGAGAGAGAGAGAGAGAGAGAGAAGTCACAGACAAATTGTCAGCATTACCTGAACAACATATGTAAGGGAATTATAGATGCCACAGCACCCTCTTGTGTCCAAATTACTTAACTGCAACACAAAAACTATGGGCTCTTGAAAAAACAGCTCTTGGGAATTATGTGTGATAGCTCCCCCTTGTGTTAGGCAAATGTAACTGCAACACAAAATGGTACTGAACAACTCACATACACACACTCACAGAACACAACAGAGTAATGGCATGTGTGAAAGAACACATTACACAGAGCAACAGATAACTTAGTTGAATTCTTCTACCCAAACAATAGTTCTAGTGGCAATAACAAGACACATCAGGATATCAACTACTATTGAGTACAGCTACAAACCTTAAGACATTACAGCAATAGTCCTGACTCAGTCAATCCATAGCCACTGTTGTAGTCCTGACTCAGTCAACCCATAGCCCTATAGTCCTGTTGTTCAAGGTTACCAAGTAGGAATAACAAGTAGACTATAAGGTACAAGATTGACCAAATAGTGAAACAGCAGCCAACACTAACTGATGAGGACAAGGAAACTTGGTTGCATTTCCCACCATGGTCTCAGAATGTTGCTCTTTTTTGCCTGAATAATCCCCCATGTCTGATGACGATCCTACAAACAAATTCAGTCTGTTTTATTTCATGATGAGGTATTATTTTAATCATGAATAGACGCGTCCTTTAAATCTAGACCTTTACTTTGTTGCTCTCTCTCTCTCTCTCTCTCTCTCTCTCTTGTTGCTGTCTGTCTCTCTCTTTTCTTTTCCTGTTTTAATCCAGTGACTGAAGCAGCTCTAAATCTCTCTCTCTCACACACACACACACACACAGAGAAATGCTGGAGCCGCTGGTGTGTGTGTGTGTGCGTTTGTGTGTGTGTGTATGTGTCTAATACTCCCAGCACTGTGTTCAGCACTAAATGATCAATGTCATCAAGTAAGTGTGTGTGTGTGTGTGTGTATGTGTGTGTGTGTGTGTGTGTGTGTGTGTCTAAGACTCCCAGCAAAGTGTTCAGCTCTACATGATCTTCTCTCTTCAGGCCCCTAAGTCATGATTCTACTGCTCATTACTGCACTGCTGTCATCAAGTAAGTGTGTGTGTGTATGTGTGTGTGTGTGTGTGTGTGTGTGTACATACAGTCTACTCATATAAGTACATATAGTGTGGATCTGTGTGTAGTCATGTATGTGTGTGTGTGTGTGTGTGTGTGTGTGTTTTCTCCTCTCTCCTCTCAGCTCTGTGCAGTCTCTCCTCCTCTGTGCCACGTCAGTTCCATGTGGTGAAGGAACAGAAGACCTGGACAGAAGCTCAGCAGTACTGCAGAGAGGAGTTCACTGACCTCGCTACCATAGATGACATGACAGAGATGGAGGAGGTGAAGAGACTGATCCAGAAAGCAGGTGGAAATGCTTGGATTGGACTGAGGAATGGAAGCAGTCCTAGGTGGCAGTGGTCTCTGGCTGACAGGGATTTCTACAAAGAGAATGAAGCAGAGTTCAGGAACTGGGATTCAGGCCAACCTCAAGAACATAAAGATGATCAATGTGTGACTATGAAGGGAAATGGAACATGGCAGGATGACAGATGCAGTATCAGCCACCCCTTCATCTGCTATGATGGTAAGAAAACTCACTCAGCACTGCAATACAAGCATCTAAACTGTGCAGATCTACAAATCTGTTTATTATGACCTCATGCACACTCACATTAGTTCAGACTCACTCATGAATACAAGCAGCCAGACTGGGCAACTAAACCATTTGTTCCACTCACACTAGTTCAGACTTTAAAGCTGTGCTGATTCTACACTCACACTAGTTCAGACTGTAAAGCTGTGCTGATTCTCCAGTCACACTAGTTCAGACTGTAAAGCTGTGCTGATTCTGCACTCACACTAGTTCAGACTGTAAAGCTGTGCTGATTCTGCACTCACACTAGTTCAGACTGTAAAGGTGTGCTGATTCTACACTCACACTAGTTCAGACTGTAAAGCTGTGCTGATTCTCAGTTACCCATGACACCTGCATTACCACAGGGAGAAACTCCACTCATCCCTATGTGCTGGTTAATGAGGGGAAGACCTGGACAGAAGCTCAGAGGTACTGCAGAGAGAAACACACAGACCTGGCCAGTGTGAGGAATCAGACAGAGAATGACCAGATAGACAAAGTTAGTGGATCTACAGATGTCTGGATTGGTCTGTTCAGAGATGTCTGGGAGTGGTCAGATGGCAGCAACTCCTCATTCCGTCACTGGAAGAGTGGAGAACCTAATTATGGAAGTGGGACGTTCTGCACTGAAATTGATCAATCAGATGGTATGTGGAATGATTTAGGCTGCCAACACGAAATAAACTTCATCTGCTATACAGGTGAGTCACTATTCCTTTTTTTTGCTTGATGGGAGGTCAGTCCGAAACAACAATATGATCATGTGCAGATGTGCTGATGGTCTAGAGATGGTAGATTGAGTGGGTCTGTTATCCCAGTAGAGGTGGTAGATTGAGTGGGTCTGCTGTCTCGTGAGAGATGATAGGGTCTACTTTTTTTTTTTTTTTTTTACGAAATTAGCCACGAGACCCTTGCCCTTCACACTGCCACTCCGTTTGCATGTTCACGCGAGGGTTCGTCACATTGAGTGTCATCCAGAACAAATTTGAGGCAGATGAAGTGTTTAGGGACAAGGGTTGACATGCCTTCAGGAGCCAGTGTGGTCTGATGCTCCCTGTGCAAGCAGGTGCAAGTTTTCACGTGTTCGTGCTGCGTTTTTACTCTACCTGCCAGTTTTATTTTGGTCCGTATGACAATGTTTATGGACAAAAGCGTGATTTACACGGAAACAGTGAAACTCAGGTTAGTAGCATACCCAGAGAAATGCGGACGATCGTACAGAAGTTGGCTAATAATATTTACGCATGTGCAGTTCTGCATTTGCAGCACGTTTATAACATGACAAAAAAATAAATCTTACAATTCAACTCCTCGCTCATAGTAATGAACGGAGAGAAGAGGGATGACATCCTAATTCACAGTGGTGCCCAGAACATGCTTATTGGCATATTCATACTTATTGTGTTCATAATTTCTATGAAAACAACTCTGACGTCAATTTCATTTTCTCTTCAATGGTATCAGAAATGTAGCCCTGTTATCAACCCTGACCAGTTCAATGAGAGTGCCCTTCGTACCCACGAGTGTGACACAAAGTTCACTCGCTAACGGAGTGTGTGTGATGAGGGACTTGTTTCAGAAGAGACCAGTGAGTGTGTCTGCTGTCTCACTAGAGATGGTAGATTGAGTGGGTCTGTTGTCTCAGTGGAGATGATAGACTGAGTGGTCTGTTGTTTCAGTGGATGTATTGGTTCTGTTTCAGTGATGATGAGTGGTCTGTTGTTTCAGTGGAGATGGTAGATTGAGTGGGTCTGTTGTCTCAGGAAGGTTGGTGAGTGGGTCTGTTATGTCAGTAGAGATGGTAGAGTGTGTGGGTCTGCTGTCTCAGGGTGAAGTGGATGTGCTGGGTCTTATTAATGATGGTCTTATTATTGCTGGGTCTTAATGAAACTGGGATCCACTTGATCTTCATCCTCACTTTAGCACAGCAGAACCCAGCACATTCAATTGTGTTAACCCGTTTTCATTGGTTTCAGGCATTTTTCAGTTTTCAAAACATTTAACACAGCTTTCTTACAAAGTTTCCATTGAATTACTATCTTGAACAACTGGAAAGAATCTATTCACAGCCAAAACATATTGTCTGCAGACATAATATGAACTACTAATGACATTGTAAATCTCCTCCATAATTCTTCAGTCTCCAATTATTCTTCATGCATATACTGTAAGAGACAACTTTGGTGTTTGCTATTTGCAAGGATGGGTCAAAGAGGCCAACAGCACAACAGCATATAGAGTAATTGTGAAAGTATCCATGTATTGATGAAAAGAAGGTCAATGAAAATTGGAAAGTTACTTCAGTACATGAAGTGCACTGTACTGTACAGTATATTTGCCTAGGTGCTCATTATGAGTCTTTCATGTCAATGACAGTTACTTTACTGTTTTTTACTTTACTGTAGGTGTAGGAGGAAAGATTCAAATTTATGTTGTAACATTCTGGTTCTTTTTCACACATTCAATAACCAGGTAAATGGCACAGACATAGCAAAACCTAAGGCAGAGTCTGCTTATTTTGAACAGCAAGTTTTGCATTTTGTCCTCCTTTGTGTGTAATTGACTGAAGTACTCACTGATCTGACCACTGATTGTGAAATTTGCTTTTGCTGCATGTTTTAAATGTTTTGTCACTGTTAGAGCCTTTTGCAAACAAAATGTGTGATTTTGGGTAGAGTGCTTCTGTTTAGGCCTTTGCATTAACTGATCTGACCGTGTGGATTCTGAAGTGATGGCTGCATCAAAGCAATCCTGTCCTGCAAATCCTGCAAAACTGTGATAGTGGTCCTCTCTGTGATGGTGGTACTAGCTCTTAATGGAGGCCCTCTCTGTCTCTTTGATGGTGGTACTAGCACTTAATGATGGTCCTCTCTGTCTCTGTGATGGAGGTACTAGCTCTTAATGATGGTCCTCTCTGTCTCTGTGATGGAGGTACTCGCTCTTAATGATGGTCCTCTCTGTAATAGTGGTATGAGCTCCATCACAAAGGACTACTACCGAGATTATTTCCATTAAGAGCTACTGCATGTGACCCCTCTGTGGCGGTGGTACTGGGTCTGTGATGGTGCTATTGGGTCAGTGCTGATGGTACTGGGTCTGTGATGGTGCTATTGGGTCAGTGATGATGGTACTGGGTCTGTGATGGTGCTATTGGGTCAGTGATGATGGTACTGGTCCTGTGATGGTACTGTTTCTGTCACATGTGGCCACTCAGCACATTTAAAGAATCTCAGAGAGACTCTGAGGCACTGAACACAGGAACATTTCCCTCTTTATTCTCCCTCCAGCACTGAACACAGGAACATTTCCCTCTTTATTCTCCCTCCAGCACTGAACACAGGAACCTTTCCCTCTATTTATTCTCCCTCCAGACAAGCTGATTCTGGTCCGTGAGAATAAGACCTGGAATGAGGCGCTGCAGTACTGTCGAGACCACAACATGGACCTGGTGTCTGTGCGCTCTGAGCGGGTCCAGCGCTGGGTGACAGAGCGAGCTAAAGGAGCCTCCACTGCTCATGTGTGGCTGGGCCTGCGTTACGCCTGCGGTCTGGACTGGTTCTGGGTCTATGGAGAGACCGTCTGCTACAGGAACTGGGCCCCAGATGAAGATCAAGTGCAGGGCTGCGCAGAAAGAGTTGGGGCAGTGAAGTCTGGAGGAGACGGGGGGCAGGAGGAGGGGCAGTGGGTCAGTCGGCCAGAGACTGACAAACTCAACTTCATCTGCACCACTGAGGGTGAGTGTGTTTCTTCTCAATATGTGTATGTGTGTGTGAGAGTGTGTGTGTGTGCATGTGACTGACCAACTCAATTTCATCTGGACCAATGAGGGTGAGTGTGTTTCTTCTGAATATGTGTGTGTGTGAGAGTGTCTTTGTGTGTGTCTGTGTGTGCGTGGGAGGATTTCAGTAGAAAATGCTAGAAATGTTTCTTCAGTACATGGATTAATCCCAGTCCTAAATTACTGTAAGAGAGAGTGCAAGAGCTGCACACATCTAAGAGTCAGTTCTAGGATGGGTGCAGAATCCTGCGTGCAGTGTGTGTGTGTGTGTGTGTGTGTGTGTGTGTGTGTGTGTGTGTGTAGTGTGTGCATACTGTGCCCTCTGGTTTAATGTGTGTAGTGTGTGTGTGTGTGTGTGTGTGTGTGTGTGTGTAGTGTGTGCATAAAGTGCCCTCTGGTTTAATGTGTGTGTGTAGTGTGTGTAGTGTGTGTAGTGTGTGCGTGTGTAGTGTGTGCATACTGTGCCCTGTGGTTTAATGTCCTATTTGCCAGGTCTAAAACTCATCTCATGGTTCATGTTTGGTCTCCGCCCCTCTCACACACCCTAACATGCAGTGGCCACAATGTGTTAGCATGTTCAAATGAAGTAACTGCAGAGGACATGGAAACTCAAGTGATCAGGAAATAACACAATGTCGTCACACAGAGTGATAATACTGGACTGTAATTCTACTCCTCTTTAAGAAAAAACTTGATTTGTGCTTCTGTTAGCAACTAAAAAAACTAAGACAGTGAAAACGAAATATCGGCCTCAATATGATCCAAATCCACAAACATGGTGCTTTGAATACTGATTGCTGTGGTGCTTTGAATACTGATTCCATGGGTCCTGAATGTTCCCCATCCTCACACATCTGGCCAATTTATATGGATTTGGTCTGGTGTACGCATGCCTTTGAAACACAGAAACCCTGTAACCCTCTGGTCTGATGCATACTATGGAAGATCTAATCAATCACAGTTAATGATTTGGTCTGGTGTACGCATGCCTTTGAAACACAGAAACCCTGTAACCCTCTGGTCTGATACATACTGTGGAAGATCTAATCAATCACAGTTAATGATTTGGTCTGGTGTACGCATGCCTTTGAAACACAGAAACCCTGTAACCCTCAGGTCTGATACATACTGTGGAAGATCTAATCAATCACAGTTAATGATTTGGTCTGGTGTACGCATGCCTTTGAAACACAGAAACCCTGTAACCCTCAGGTCTGATACATACTGTGGAAGATCTAATCAATCACAGTTAATGCTTCTTCATTTGTTTGCACAAACCTCCCACACTTCTACTGACCTGCCAATGAATGGCAGAGAGACACAAGCACAACCAGCCTGTAGGAGGCAGAATAGAAGCAAAAATGTGTTTTCAGTTGACTTACAGTACATATCAGGCCAAGTTTTAAGGTGGGAATAGCAGATTTAACATCTCGAAAAGAGGTAAATGCTTTCATACATCTGGCCCACAATAGTGTTTTTCTCTTGCAATCTTTGTCTAATTGTGTGTGTGTGTGTGTGTGTGTGTGTGTGTGTTTGCGTGCATGTATGTTTATGTGTGTGTCTTACAGATGAATAGGACTGGATCCTCCCCGATGTACAGCAGCGGAAGAGGATGGAGAAACTCCTCAGGGTCCTAATGCTCCTATTCATGCTCACCACTCATTTAATCATACAGTTAAACTATTATATCACACACACACACACACACAACACGTTACTATTACTACCATATCTACACACACACACACACACACACACACACACACACACACACACACACACACTACACTATGTTATTATCACACACACACTTCACTATTACTATTTCAAAGTATATTTTTAATTGTCTTTTCAGTCATTCCATGTCTGCTAGAAAAAGTGAAGCTATAGTTTAATTCTGTAATTTTATGTGTGGTGTCTGTTAGCAATGATCTCATGTTTTGGCAGCACTAAAATACAGTTCTCTACCGTCCCGAGACCATCTCTCCACTCCGTTATACATTCCATCTGTATGGGAAATGACTGTGGACCTTTGTGCTTGGACAAGCCTCTGACTACTTCTTTGACCCTGTGTGCTTGTGCAGGCCTCTGACTACTTCTTGGGCCTTTTCCTGGGAGAGTGAGGCTCCCCGCCATATGCACCACAGAAACATGGTTTTCTCAGTCCACATTCACCAGATTCTGCCGCCTTCACTGAACATGTGCTTGGTGTGGCTCGGGAGTAAAACTGGGACCCTCCCTTTCCTTAGTTGTAACGGAGTGGAGAGATGGTCTCTTCAGTCAGAGAACCTGGGTAACAACATAACCAACGTTTGTCTACTTGCCAAGATGTAGAATTGTGTGCTGAATATTTACTGTGCATTTCTTATCTCATGTATCAAATGAATAAAATGGCTACTACAGGAACTCCTTATAAACATGACTTTGATCAGCATAAGTTGACAACATTCTCCTATATGCCTTGATTATGACACACACACACACTACACATTACTATTACTAACACACACATCACTATTACTGTTATACACACACTACACATTACTATTGCTGTCACACACACCTCACTGTCACACACACACATGCACAATACACATTTTACTATTACTACCACACACACACCACACATGTTACTATTACTGTTATATTTTCTAAGGTCTCTTCAGTCATTCCATGTCTGCTAGGAAGTGAAGCTATAGTTTAATTCTGTAATTGTAAGTGTGTTTGTTAGCAGTCATGTTATGATTTGGAAGCATATAAGTTTAATTTGTCCTCTTGCCAAGATGTAGAATTGTGTGCTGAGTATTTGCTGTGCCTTGCTGATTGGTGTATCAGATATATGGGCTACTACAGGAACTCCTAATAAAACTGACTTTGATCTGCATGTTTGACTGCATTCTCTTTTAGGCTTTGTTTAGTTACTGTAAGACACAATGACACAGTTATGGGGCAGCCATGGGCTACTGCTTAAGGCTTTGGGCCTGTGAACGAAGGGTTGCCGGTTCAATCTCTGATCAAAATTTGCCTCACGGGGTCAAAGGAGTGTGGAGGATTATTATTATTCTTCTATCTGTGTATAATGTAACAGAAGAACAGTCTTTGAAGGTGCATTTGGGTCAAAAAATCCTGAGCTTAACAGAAAAAGTCACAAATGTGTATCAGTAAACTGGTTGTCTCAGAACATAGCAGTTACAACTTCTCAGAGTCTGCATTACAGGTGCACAAATGCTATGCTAATTATCACTAATAAAACCCCCATCCTTACATCTCTGAAACAGTTCATGCAGTGAAAGAGTTAATTATCATTATACTGCTGTATGTTTTATTCTCATTCTGTAATTGTGTATGTTGTTGATTCTGCAGCTAGACATTGGAGTCAATATGTCTCTGCCACCATACTGGGTGTCAGTCATCTCCCACTTTAAGGGTGTGATCTCTCCATGAATGCCTGGTGTGTGTAAATGGGTGATCCCCATACTTCCTATCTCCTGATTACAATTAAATTAGTCTGCCAACTGAATAGAGTGGGGCCTACCTAGGCCATTAACCAAATGGCTGACCTCCAGGTAGGTCATGCCCACTTTCACACATCTAGCATCTGTGGACAAACTCCCTCCTTTTGATCTAAATCATATTTAAGTTAGGTCAGTAATTTGTCTAGTCAGAGATACTGGTGGAACTTCTGAGTAAAGCTTTGTCTCTCACTTGTTGTGCATCATTGTAGAGATTAAACCTGTTTCCTGATTGATCTGAGTCCTGACTGAGTCTGCACGTATCTGTGGTCCATAGAAAATGACCATCAGCAGTAACACATCCACATCTGTATTTATACATATAAGAGCCTGAGCAAAAGTAGCACATTCATGAACTTGGCTAAGATAAACTCAACTTGTGGCCGTGGCAGTGGGTTAAAAAGGTTGATGCCTATGGATGGACTGTAATTGCTGAATTACTTTCTACAAAAGCATATTAATTTCAAAGAGATATTAAGTTTGACTAAATGAGTGCCCTGAAGTAAGCTACAAATTATTAAACTGCACCAGAATGCAGGAAAAGGACTAGCCTGACAAACCAGTCTATAGCATCGTTATAGAATAAAATGTATAGTCTGACTATGACTGATAGGCCAGGCTCAATCCTAGGGGCGGAGTAAGCAGATCAAACTTTCAAACTGGAGAGCACGACAACCAATCAGAGTGATGTCCGAAAAACAGCAAATACTGTACATCCTTCTGTGAAACTAATGACTTAAATGCCTTTTTCTGCTCAGTCGATTCAAGCGACCGCTACTCATTGGCCACTTAGTGGATTTGCACCATCACAGCCCTGTCGTCGTATTGCAAAGCCCACCCACTTAGGCCCCAACGGTGCGTGGCTAGAAGTGCCTGCTGAGAAAAACTATTTGCTACCGCTAGGGTGTGTCTAGATTTCTAGGCTAGGAAAGGACATCTGCTTTCTTCACAATTTTCTGCGGGAGGGCCCCCATCTCCTGCCATGCAAATATTTCTGTGAAACAATGAAGAACTAATTACATCACAAAACAAAGTAAACCTGCCAAATAGGATCGAGGGTACACTACAGGACACGCATACAAAAAAATAATCAAAACATTTGAAATCTCACTTACAACTGACCAAACTTGGCAACCTTGGAAGCAGAGATGCTTACAAAAAGACACATAACATTTGTTGCCTTCATTCCTTCCTGCCCACTGCAAGACCAGGGTGTGAGATGGAGCCAGGGATCCACAAGGGGGCGCTTTTCCTTTGGACATCAAGACTCCTGGGCTACTGTTGTGGCCAGAAGAAGAACTCCCCTCCCTCGCTGCTTTTAGGACACCACTGGACCAGGAGGGACTTGGGGACACTATGGGCTCTCCGTGGCCAGGGTGGACTCTCCTTTGAACAACGTGATTTGAAACTTTAATATTTGTCCAAATAAACTCTTGTTGCAAACTGTGCCTGCTAGTCCTGTTTTATGGAGGGTTCCAGTGTGCTCCCCAGAGGCAGAGGCATATAGACATTATATGCAGAGTGTACCTTACTTACAATACTGTAGTCATGTAAATGCAACAGTACAGTGTACTAGAGGCCCTACCATATATGGGACACACAGACTCTTCACCAGGACTCTAGAGGCCCTACCATATATGGGACACACAGACTCTTCACCAGGACTCTAGAGGCCCTACCATATATGGGACAAACACACTCTTCACCAGAACTGACCGGTACCGGCTTGGCTTGGCTCAACTCTACTGGCTTTGTTTGCTTATCCATCACTAAAATCTGGTTCCTGGTACCATTCTTGGTACCACCTTTGTCAAGGTTCCAAGTGAGCAGAACTGATACCACAGACAGTTTAGAACTACAGCAACCAGTCTCATTAAACGCTACTGTTACGCAGTGGAAAACAAAACACCCAAAACCAAACCGAGTCGAGTTTGAGTCCAGCTGATACCATTCAGTGGAAAACGGACTTTTCCACACAGTAGAGGAATATGTACTGTGGAATCAAATGGGAAGTGACTGATGCCAGTTCATGTCTACATCAGGGGAGCAGAACTGGAGAACAGAAGCAACATCTTCCTACACAAAGACAGACACAGTTAAGAGACACGGCTGGAAAACTACCAGATATGGAACTGAGATTTAATATATAAACTACCAGATATGGAACAATGATTTAATATATAAACTACCAGATATGGAACAGAGATTTAATATATAAACTACCAGATATGGAACAATGATTTAATAAATATAAACTACCAGATATGGAACAGAGATTTAAAGGGGATTTCAGTGGGAATTAATTCACTAGGGTCCAGATATTTCTTTATGTTTACAGTTTGGATCTTTTTCCAGTTTAGAGATCAGCTGCTGTACTGAGGGTCCAGAGTCATTCTTTAAGAACCTAAATAAATTATTCCCCAGGTGAATCTCTCTGAGGGCTGATGGGTTTGATCTCACTGCCGATGCAAGAGATCTGAAGCCTTCCTCTCCAATACTGCAGCTCGTCAGGCTGTAGGAGAGAGAAGGAAACACTTCATCAGATCAGCTGAAGGACACACACACACACCAAAGAACCAAACAGTTATTACCTCATGTGTCCTGGAAATGTTGGACATGTGAGACAGAAAACTGTGTGTGTGTGTGTGTGTGTGTATGTGTTTGTCAGTGAAAAAGTGATTAACTGGTGGAGTAAATGGTGTCTGTGTGAGTGAAAGTAAGCTATGAAGGGACTGGTGTGTTTGTGTTTGTGTGTGTGTTTGAGAGAGATACTGAGACAGTGAGTGGTGTGTGTGTGTGTGTGTGTATGTGATGGAGAGAGTATTAAGTGAGTAACTCAGTACTGTGTCCTCTGATTCTCACTGTATTTTCTCCAGTTTCCAGTGGGAATACTAACTGTACTTCACCCAGCGTGTGTGTGTGTGTGTGTGTGTGTGTGTGTGTGTGTGTGTGTCTGTAAGAGTGATTAACTGATGGAGTGAAT